>PVJX010010038.1:0-22666 GCA_004027295.1 Dolichotis patagonum
TATCTGGAAAGGCTCTAAAGGCTCTAATAATGCAATGCTATTTGGCCCTCAAGAGATAAATTCTATTTTGCCTCTTTTTTCAGTGTAAGGAAACATCTCAATTTACAGGCCTGTTCCTAAATTCTCTTCTTCCTTTCTGCTTTCTCTTCACATCTCTGGATCCCTATCATCTATATTCAGCTTTCCTTCTCTGGCTCCTTCTAACTTCTTACCTCTTTATTCAGTTTTTCACATTCTTATTTTTTTCTTCTTCACTTTCTTTACATATTAGACAGAGAAACACCACTATTAAATTCATTAGGAAAGCTGGCAAAGTTGTATGAAAACTTCTGCATGTGAAAGAAAAGTTATGCCTGATATACTTGTATCGTCACTTGAGATTCTATATTTCATCAGATTTAACTCCCTTACTTTATTACTCTCCTTTTCTGTTTTGATACTAAACTTTCCCAATCAATATATGTATAGATTGCACATAAATGTACAAGTCCTGCATTGTACAAGTCCTGCATTCTTCAACATAGTTTGAAGTTTCCTCCTTAACCATAGTTTCACTATCCTTGATATTAGTTATCCGTGATAAACTGCAGTCCTAAAACAGTAATAGTTGTCTTAGCTCTTACAAGAGAGAGAGATATCACAATTACATGACTTTTATTACAGCATTTTTATAATTATTTATGCTACTATTATTAATCTTTTTACTATGCTTGACAAACAAACTATTATAGGTATATAAGCATGTATGTATTAGAAAAAGCATAATACTTATAGCATAATACTTTATTATGCTATAAATACTTATAGCATAATACTAATACTTCAGTATTAGTCCTTCATTTCATATATCCTCTGGGAGTCTTGGAATACATCCCCTGTGGATAAGGGGTATAACTGTATATTCTACACAATCTTTATCTGACTTCTAAGTGTCCATTGGGTGTTAAGTTTATTATCATGGTTAGGATAAATTTGAGCCATCTGTATCTTTAGACATATACACACAGAATTATTATTCTTCATATAGACATTGAATCATCTATCTCTCTAGACACATATACTCACATTGTATTTCATATAGATAATATGGAATCATCTTTCCATACATATACACACACCTACACTTCATATAGACAATATTGAATCATCTATCTCTGTATACATATACACACACTATATTTTGCAACCTACTTTTTAAATTCAACAGTATATCAGACATACTTCTATAGAAAATAGAGACCTACATAATTTAATAGTTACTTAAGGTGATCATAATAGCAATATCATCACTCCAGTCATTTATTTAATGTAGTTACAGGAATAAGACAAATTTTTCTATTAATTTAATCTTTACATTCATATTATGATTTGTGTTATAATATCCATTCTATAGGTTTACTGTGTCTCTTATGCCTTGAATTCTATTATGTAAGAAAAATATGGGCCAGGGATTTAACTCAGTGGTGTAAGCACCTGGCTGGCAAGAAGAAAAATGTAATTTATTTAATATGTCACCTTTTTTTTTATTCTGGAAATCATTCCATATGGATTGAAACAGAGATTTATGTATATCTACAATTATTTATTTATTTATTTATTTAGGGTTATTTGGAAAAAATAAGCTCATTTTGTACTTTCTTAATATTTCCAAGTTGCTTTCAAAAGAGAGTTTACATATATGCCTACGCTTTTCATATCTGTCCTATTCTAAAACATATAATCGGTGGTTGTACTCTCATTTTTACTAACCTAATGACAGAGACATTGTAGCTAATTGTGGTTTTGTTCTACATCTTTTATTAGTGCATGTTTGCAGTACATAATAATGACATTTGTCATGGGGATTTGGTGCATGTTTGTAATACCTCATAATTTTTTTTAGCCTCTTCCCCTTCTTCCCTCCCTTTTACATTTCTTTGCTTCTAAGTGAGGATGAGCATTCTTTACATAGTTTTATTTATTTGTTTTGGCTATTTGCATTTCTCCTTTGAATTGCTTGTTAAAAGTATTTTATTTTAAAAACAAAACAACAACAAAAAAACATAAAAACAATGATACAGAATTTCAAAACAAAATAATAGGAAATTAACACTAGTAATATATTGCATATTGTTCAGATTCTAAGACATAGGCATGAAAAAATGATCAACCAATGAAAGCACAAACTGCTCTTTTTGATGAAGTAACAGAGATTAGTACTATAGTTATCTATCTTGTATATACGTATATATACATATACATATATACATATATCAGTTTTTTCTATCTTTTTCTGAGATCTTTTATTCTTGACATGAAAAAAATTTTTGATATGTTAAATAATTACTCTATTTGTTGCTTACATTTTACATTTATGTATTCTTTACTTATTGTTTTATGTATTTAATTAACAATTTATTCTTAACCAATTCTTTTTAAATTGTTATTTTAAATTATTTAAAATATATCAATCATAAATTAATGGTTATGGGTTTCATGATATCTTTTTCTTTTTTGGGTAGGTGGGGTGGGGACAGGGTCTTACTATGCTACTATGTATGTAGCGCAGGCTGGCTCGAACTCATAGCAATCATCCTGCCTCAGCCTCAAGTGCTGGGATTACAACTGTGTACCATCTTTGTCCAACTCATGATATCTTTATAAGGTCTTTCTCTCTCAAAGATTACAGAAAATATTCATCTATATTCTCTCCTACTAATTTTAGGGTATCTTTTTATTTTGGTCTATATGGAGGTACTTAATTATTTGGATTTTGAAGAATAAGGGTAGTTGTGACACTGTTCTGTTTCTAAATGCTAGAGTTTTCTGGTGCAACAGAGAAGCAAAAAAAGAAAAAGTGGCCTTTTTATTGAGGATATGGTCAGAAGCCCACAACCCGCGGGGGGTTCTCTTCTTTCTCTGACCAGATACAGAGGGGCAGAGGGTTATATGACCTCTGATCGCAAGTGGTGGTGCATGGGACAGGCATTGATGACTTGTGAGGAACTGATTGGAATTTTTTTTGCACACGAATGGGAAAGAAGTTGCAATTTGGACCAAAGGGGAAGAAGGAGGAAGTGGTCAGTAGGGTAAGTGTTCCCACTTTGGCCTTCTGCCATGTTCAACCACCGCCATAATTGTACAGTAATTTATACTAGGGCAAGAACCTTTCACCAAACAGGCAGCCAGATATCCTAACTCCATTTTATACTTGATTTTAGCCAAAAGGCTGAGAATCAATGTTTTGTTTTGTTTTATCTTGTTTTGTTGTTGTTGTTGCTGTTTCTTTGTTTTTTTGGCAGGGTCTCATTATGCAATTCAGGCTGACCTTGAACTCTGCAATCCTCTTACCTCAGCTTCCTGAGTTCTGGGAGTAGAGGCCAGTACCATCACACCCCAGCCTAACTACATTTTAATATACTTTTTCCCTACTGATTAGATGATATTTTAAACACTTATTTTCTTATATGTTTCAGTGTGATCCTGAATTGTCTATATAATTTCACTGAGATGTTGACCTCTGAACTATTATAATATAAATTATTCTAATTTAATGGTATAGCTTAGTAAAGGCAGGTTAAATCTCCCCACTCTCACTCTACAATAGTTCATTTTCTCTTCCATCCTTTTCAGATTTTTATCCCTGAATATTTTTACATGTATTCTTCTATATAAACTTCAGGATTATTTTGTTAATATTCCTATCAGAAATTGCTCATGAAATTTGATTGTAATTGCATTCAATTATTAGGTTATTACTGAGCAGCATTTCTCAATAGATCATGCAGAGAATATTCACATAAAACTCATGTGAGAGGAACTTGTTGAAGGGTAAATGTCGTTGTCTAGTCTTAGTCCTGATGAGAATCTCCAGAGCTGACAATTATTAGGACCATTAATATATTAGAATCAATGAGTTGGGAAAAATTGACATCTTTATGATATTTAAATTTCCCACTTAGAGATTAGGTACATTTCTCTACTTATGCATAATGACTTTCCTATATTGTATCTTAACATATTCTATTTAATTTATTCCTAAACACTGTGAGAGATTAATCCATTTAATTTTCTAATTGTTTGATTAATATATAGAACAATTATACATAATTACATGTGTTAACTTTCATTATATATATGTATATATATATGTATATGGTAATTATTTTGTTTGGAGATTTTCTGTTGTTTCTAATTATTTTATGATTTTTATCAAGCTTCCCAAACAGAAAACTGTCATAAATAAATAACCTTTTTTCATAATTATACCTCTCATTTCTAGTTTCTGTCTCTAATTTCTATTGCATTAACTAACACTTTACAGACACTTTTTTCCTAACCCAGAATTTGATGTAACTAGTTTTAATATTTCACCATCAAGCATTTTAGTGTTTAATTTCAAGTAATCTGTATTATCATAAAAAAGAATACTAAAACTTTTTTAAAGTTTTTTTACTTAAATTCCTAAATTTACTAAAACTACTTACCAAGAATGATAGGTGAACTTTATCCAATATTTTTTGCGTCATCTACTGAGATAGCTTTTCCCATTTTTATCTGTTAATATGAAGAATCATTTCAATAAATTTATTGTTGCCCTACCTGAGCATTCATAGTGAGAAGTCACTTGATCATAATGCTCTATTTTAGAATACTATATCCATGCACTTTCATTTTATTTTGACTTTTCATGGTTTATGCTGACTTCACTAAAAAAAAAAACCTAACTTTTTCTTCCCCCCACCATGGATGAGGTAAACAAAGAAGCAATTAACATTCTTTAAAAATTAAAAGAAACTGGGTGTGGTGGTGCATACCAATAATTCCAGAACTCTGGGAGGCTAAGGCAACAAAATAACAAGTTTAAGCCCATCCTTGGAAGCTTACTGAGACTGTCTCAAAAATAAAACATTGTGAGAGTGTTCAGTTTGAGGGACCTGGGTTCATTCCCTAGCAACACCAAAAGAAGTGTAAAAGCATTTTCAATTTGCTAAATATATTGGTATTTTCACTATCAGTTTAAAGTATTTACAATTTCACTTGATTTCCACTGTTGGTCATTGTTTATGTAGAAGCATTTCCACATACTTGTAGATTTTCCAGATTTTTGTTACTGATTTATAATTTAATTCTATTGTGGTAAAAGAAAACATGTTGTACATGGTTTTGGTCCTAATTGGTTTAAATTTATTCCTGGCATATATTAGTTATTTTTGGTAAACATTTCTTTTGTATTTGAAAAGAATATGAGCTTTGCACTTATTAAGTAGAATGCTCTATAAACATCCCTTTAGTCAAATTGATTGTTAATGTTGTTCAAATTTTCTGTATACTCACTGATCTGCATTTATTACAAGAAGCAGTCAAATGTTTCTATCTATGAATTTTTCTTATTATCCCTCCAATTATATCAGGCGTTTTTTTGCATATTTTTGAGCTCCATTATTAAGTGCTTTCATATTAAGTGTAGGTTTTGTCTTTGTGATGAATGATAGTTATATCAGCCTAAACTACCCCTTATTCCCAGTTATATTCTGTAATTAGAATTAGAATTTCCTCTGTCTGACTTTGGTAAGGTCTTTTCTAGTTTTCTTACAAACCCCATGTTTACCTATTATACATTTTTTCATATTTTGCTTCTACCAAACTATGTTTTTATATTTAAAATGTATCTCTTGTAGACAAAATGTTACTAGATTTTCCTTTGTGTCAAACTGACAATCTTTGCCTTTTAATTAGAATATTTAATCCATTAACTCTTCATGTAATTATGAACCCAATAAATTTTAAGTTACAGTCTTATTTACTTTCCATTTCTTATACCCATCTTTGTTCTTTTCATTCTCCTTTTGTGCCTTCTTCTTAACTATTTTTTATTTTCCATTTTCTGCTTATATTTGATTTTAACTATAACTCATTTTTTATACTTTCTTGGTTATTCTAGGAGTTACAATATGCATTCTTAACTCATTACAGTTTACTCTTAGGATGTGTCCTTTCTGAAAAATCAACTCTGTGGCACAGATTTTCAATAAAGTTTCCCGACTTTGACTATTTTGATCCAAAATCTTGTTGCCTTACAGAA
Source organism: Dolichotis patagonum (assembly GCA_004027295.1). Lineage (NCBI taxonomy): Eukaryota > Metazoa > Chordata > Mammalia > Rodentia > Caviidae > Dolichotis > Dolichotis patagonum. The sequence goes on from PVJX010010038.1 coordinate 6,065, forward strand.
GGTCCTTTATAAGCAGTGGCATTACCAGGGGAATTTAGGGGGAAATGACGTTGATTTATATTACAACCAACCAATATGAATAAAAATATCCATTTCTTTTCAGAACAAGCTGGATAGGAAAAAGCTAAAAATATCCAATTTTGTGTCAATTTTAGTATGAGTGTCTTCTGCAGAACTTGATGTCATAAGACCAATACAACCTTTTTCTTTTTGTTTGTACCAATCAGTAAGTGGAAATAAATCTCAATGGAAAAAGAAAACCAAACCTCAGTAGATGAGTTTATCTTCCTAGGCCTTTCACAAGACTTTCAGACCCAGATTCTGTTATTTATTCTTTTCTTCATCATTTATCTGCTGACTGTATTTGGAAACCTACTCATCATCATTCTCATCTTCATAGATTCTCAGCTTCATACCCCCATGTACTTTTTTCTTAGAAACCTCTCTTTTGCAGATCTCTGTTTTTCTACCAGCATTGTCCCTCAAGTGTTGATCCACTTCCTGGCAAAAAAAAAAAGCATTTCTTTTTTTGGATGTATGGCACAGATAATTGTCTTCCTTCTGGTAGGGTGTACAGAGTGTGCACTGCTAGCAGTGATGTCCTATGAGAGGTATGTGGCTGTCTGCAAGCCCCTGCACTACTCCACCATCATGACTCAGCAGATATGTCTCCAGTTGGTGACAGGCTCCTGGACCAGTGGGGCCCTAGTGTCTCTGGTTGATACTATCTTTACTTTCCATCTTCCTTACAAGACACAGAAAATAATCAACCACTACTTTTGTGAACCTCCTGCCCTCTTGAAGCTGGCTTCAGCAGACACTTAACAGCACAGAAATGGCCATCTTTACTATGGGTGTGATAATCCTCCTAGCTCCTGTCTCCCTTATCCTGATCTCTTACTGGAATATCATCTCCACTGTGATCCGGATGCAATCTGGGGAGGGGAGACTCAAAGCTTTCTCCACCTGTGGTTCTCATCTCATTGTTGTTGTTCTCTTCTATGGATCTGGAATATTTACTTATATGCGTCCAAATTCCAAAACCACAAAAGAACGGGATAAGATAATATCAGTTTTCTATACAGTGGTAACTCCAATGTTGAACCCCATAATTTATAGCCTGAGAAACAAAGATGTCAAAAGAGCTTTCATGAAACTATCTGGAAAGGGCCGAGGATTTAGCTCTGTGGCTTAAGTGCCTGCCTGGCAAGCGCAAGGTCTTAAGTTCGATCCCCGTTACCAAAAAAAAAAAAAAAAAAAAAAAATCTTAGAGTGACCAAACACGTCTGACATTTAGAGCCATGGTACCAGGATTATGACAGGTTGCTATGCATTAGACTATTTCAGGAAGAAGCACCAAAACGAAAGACATATTCCAGCAACTCTCAACCTTCCATTCTACACTGGAACATATGGAAGAAATAAAAAGGTAAGAGGCATTTTCTGATTATGAAAAGACACCAGGTGCTATTCTGAGAAATATATAGCTAATTCAGCTTCATGGACATGGTTTTTATTTGTTGTTTTTTGTTATTGTTGTTGTTTTTAATTATTTTGTCTTCTTTAAGAGAAGATGCCTTATTTGTAAGGAGGAAAAAAATACAGAAGACAGAATACTGCCTCAAAGAGGGGTAAAGAGTCCAGATGGATGCACAATGGGCATGTCTTAAGTGTGAACACAAATGAATCTATGAGGCTTACACCAGATTAATCTGAAATAATATCTAACATGAATTTCATGCATGATTCTTACATCAAAGACATTACAAGTGTGGATGTCCTTAATAAACCTTAGAATAGACCTTGGTTAAAAGAATCACAATATCTAGAAGAATCTTTAATACTGGGATTTCACACTCAAGAGAATATCAATTTGTGTAAGGTATCAGTGACCATACACTTCTTAGTTTACAATATTCTTTTCTGAAACTCAAAAAATGAATTCAAATGATGTTCTCAAATATCATATAAATATAGACTATCAGAGAGTAAAGGGAATTCTGCAGTTGTTTACTCCAACCACAATGTGAGACTACTGCATAAGACTATCGGATAATTGTTCAGTATTTGCCTGTCTAGGAATGATTTAAGGCTTTCTGATCATTCTCTTTCATAGATGTAGGCAGTTTATACTATTAGATCTTCCTCATGTTAAATCAGAGTCAATTTAACTATACCTTCAACTTTTTCCCAAGTATTGCGCCTAAAATAATTTTCATTATTCTTCTTTACCACAACTCACTGAATTCAGTTTATTTGTTCAAATTCAGCTCTCACTGTACCACCCAGTTGTTTCTGTTTTAATTCTTTCCTTTATCTAATATACCTTCATACTCTGTATTCATCCTAGCTGTCTTCTCTTCAATGAGCCCAATTTATCAACAAATATTTCTTTAGAAAGTAGGAGAGAAATTAGAGTGTAAAAAACTGGAATTTACCAATTCTAGGCTGACCTCCTCTATAAGCTCACTGTGGTTTAACTTCTTTAGAAAGGCCAATTCCAGAGTTCACTTCAGATTCTCATAAACTCTGGTTCTGGTTCATATAAATGGCCTGAGAATCACTTATTTCTTTTATCCAGACTCCTAATCAGCCACGTGTTTAGAGAGGTTTCTAAATCACATATTTAGAGGGTGTCTTATGGTAATTATTCTATAGTTCCCATAAATGGGTCCAGAAACTACAGATCCTAGTGGCTCTACAGTAGAATTGACTCTCCTCAGTGAAGAGCAATCTAGAATCTGGAGGGACTTCTTCTTTAATTCATGCATTCATTTAAAAACCAGTTACTGCCTTCTTATTTCATACTATTTTATCCAACTCTGGGTAAATGACTGACACATAATAAATATTATTAATGTACATTTTAAAAATGTTTTGCTATTCTTTCAAAATTACTGGAATAGTACAACAATAGCCAAATCCAATCTGGGATACAATTATCAGCAAAAACTCTCATGCCCCAGTGAAGATGCAATAATTAGGACAGAGAATGAATTAGTTGAATTGGTGACTCTAGGTGCTAGCTGCTAACCACATTAGATCAATTTTAATGAAGGAATGCAGAATAAGAAAATAGAATCAGAAACTGTGGGACTAATTTGGAGAAGTTTCTGCATGAAAGAGAAGAAAGAAGTAAGGCTGAGAAACTAAGATGGTGGGGTTTTTAATTTTTATTTTTTGGTCCCTGAGTCATTCTTTTTCCTCGAAGACTTTGGTTCCTAGTTCATTGACATTCTGCCCAGCCTACTTACTGCTCCTATTGTAGTTCCTGATTGTTTTAATTTTCTCATTGAATGTAATGTCCAAATATTTTGAATCCTCATATTATTGATCCTCACTTCTTCGATAATTTCAGCCATTCACTCCCACAGTCATATCTTAAATATTTCCATTACTTACAACTGACATCCCCATTGTGCAAATTATAAACCTGCAGAATCCTGAGCAAAATACAGTAGTGACTTTTTTTTTATTTTAAAGGGGGTGAAATTAAACACAACAAAATAGAACAAAACGGGACATTAAAAAGCATAAATTTCAAAGCTAGACAACCAGAGATCTTCACTATCTATCATATTGTCTCTTGTTTTCTTCCAAATGGTTGTCCGTATCTTTGTATATGAAGAGTTCATACAAAACAACATAGCTAATCTTTCACAAGATGTCCTGTTCACTGACTCCCACTTGCTAAAGGGGGGGGGGGCTGTTCAGCGGCAGGCTCACAGCCGCTCATCAGACAGGGGAGGAGTTCCTTGTTCTCCTGGCACACGAGGTCACCGCATGGTGCAGGTCCCCAGATGCCAGGGTCTCTCCGTTGCGGACCACCGAAGCCTGCCACACTCACAGCTGCTCACCAGACAGCAAGCAGTGACTGTTTTATAGGTACATATATTAGAAGTATGTTTATGCAGCACTGGATAACTTATACTGGGAAACATTCATCCACAAAAAAACATGCCAGTGGAGCTTCACATTACCAATAAAATCTTTCCTGCTTGAAACAACCACCTCTCTTGCTATGGAGGGAGACAAGGAATAAAGGGGCAGCAAATTTTTAATGAAAAAAAATCTAGTATATATACCCAGAAATGATAATAAAGATAATGGGTTATTCAGAGTTTGTTCATGCAAGTTTAAACTAAAAATGAGAAATATCGAAATAATGGCAGTTCTAGTCCTGCAGCTAGAACCACAGGTCAGATTCATATAATAAAACTGGTTTAATGAGAAAATTACTGCCGTTCAGCACTAGATGGCACAATCTGCACAGACAGCACCATGATGCCACAAGCACTGGATAGTGCTGCTGCAGCTACTAAACCTAGAAGCTGGTCTTGCTGCATTTGCTGACTCTTCAAGAAAGAAAGGGGGAAAATGGGGGGTTTTTGTTTGCTGTCAAACACTACTTCAGCTAGCCAATCAAGTTAAATCACTACTGACTAGTTATGCTGATAGTTTGTAACTTTAATATGCTATAATGAAAATAGCACTTTATCCTTATAACCTTCATTCCCAAAATCTGTAATCCCAGCGTAATTGTGAAAAAATATGAGGCAAATTCCAATAAAGAGCCTCAAAAGTACCTGATCAGAACTCCACAAAACTGTCAAGATTATCAGAAACAAGGAAAGCAAGAAACCATCACAGACAAGGGAAACCTAAAAGGGTGTAACAGTCACATAAAATGTGGTATCCTAGATGAGAACCTGAAGCAGAAAAAAGTACAAATGATAAAAAAAAACAAGTAAACATATAAACTAAAGACCTATGACTAAAGTATTATGGATTTTAGGTAATAAGACTAGCAAAGTCATTACTTGTTACAAATACAGCTTAATAATGTAAGATGATGACGGATAACTGATTGTGTGGTTTATGAGAAATCTGAACTATCTTCTCAATTTTTGTGCTTATACAAATTCTCTAAAAAGCTTATTTTAATAAAGACAAATTCTGTTCTTTTCTCATGTAATAGATTTAATTTAAAGTGTAAAGTCAAAGTAATATGTTGTTATGTCACTGGAACAGAGACCAAATAAGTGAATTTTTGGTATCGTTAGCCTATTTGGAAGGGGACAGTCTCCCACCCTCTCCAAGACTCACACAGACTATAAAGAAAAGATGATCAGAAGTAAAAAATTGACAAATTTCCAGGACACGTAACCTATGAAACCAAATCACTCTCACTAATATCTTTACTATCTACAAATTCCAGATTGACCCAATGTAACTCATGAACTATATAATGCAATACTATGAGGATAGCACACAAAACATGAAATGAAGAAAAACAATCGCTTAACATAGAGAATACTTCTGTTGAATGATAAGGCACTCCTCTTCTGGTCATACTTACTAGTACATTACCAATACCTCCAATAGTATCTGCCACTTACTAGATTTTCAATAAAAATTTGCTGAGTGAATAAATAAGTCATCAAGAAAAACTGTTGGCTTACATCAGGTCAGATCTTCTCTGTATCTTATGTAAATAAAAACCGGTTCTAATCCAGAAAAAATGAATTTCATGTTAACAACAGGGAATAGAGTTTTCACAAAACAAGTTTATGCATCTTAAACAGTCCCACATGGCTTCAGGGTCCTTCACTTTATTATCATGGTTATATATTGTATTACATATATAGTATTATTATATATTATATATTGTATAATATATATGATATATATTATAAAATTGTATCATTAAAAAATAACGACTTTGAATGAGGCCTTAATGACCTGAAAATAACCCTTATTTAATTAGCAGTGTCAAACCTTCTGTGAATTTTTTTAGGATATCTACTCAGAAACTTCGTACTTACAAGAGACATGATAGGAAGTCTAATCAGTCCTGCCCTTTGTGCCTTTTCCTTTCCCTTACCTCTTAATTTGCTGTATAAGATGCTTGAGCCTTTTTAAGTTAAAAGTTTTTGTCTAACTAGTTAAATATGACTTTTATAAAGATCAAACCTCTATCAATTAATTGTGTCACCCATCATACCCCTGATTCCAGAAAATATTCTACAAATCTGGAAATCTTAATAACAGTTATTTAAATTTGAAGCATAGTGCAACTAGCAATAGAACAAGTATGAAGAAATCTGAACTTGAACTCTGTTTTTCCATCTCTTCATATCAACAAATGATATGAATGATAATGTCTACCTTTACTGTTATGATGATGATTAAATGCAATAATATATAATTTATGACAGTAAAGAGTCCAAAGTAGGGGCTGGGGCTTTAGCTCTGCGGCCTAAGTGCCTGCTTGGCAAATTCGAGGTGGTGAGCTCTATCCCAGGCACCAAAAAAAAAAGTCCAAAGTAGGCTGGAAAAAAGCCCTATTTCTTATCTTCCTTTATCTTCACCAACTCCTGACCTAGATTTAAAACTTCCCATGGGGAGCTCTTCCGACTAATCACTTTGCGTTGTCTTGTGTTACTCTTACAGCACTGTGTAAGTGTCTGTCTTTTCAAGCGCTAATTATATTATCATGTAATCAATACTATTGGGCATTCCCTCTTCTGTAACACACAAGTTCTTTCTCTGTTAGTTCTCACATCTACTAGCACTCCTCCTACATTTTAGGCTTCTCCTCTCTTTCCTTTGCAGATACATTTAATTTCTGGTTTTAACTTGAAAATTTCCTGTCTCAACCAATTTTATCGATTCTCCAAATCCCAGCCTTTTCCCCCAGGCTCATTTCACTCTTAGAAATACAATCTAACCAGATTTGACTCAAATTTTGTATGTCTTGCTCAAGACAACTCTAGGCTCCAGATTATTAAATCCAAATGCCTAACAGATAACGTTTCACGGTACCTCACATCCAGGAACCCAAAACCGAACTCAGATCTTTAAAATATTTCACCTCGTTGAAAAACTGAACGAATCAGTAAATTGTTAAAGCAGTAAAGACTAAGCTATATACAAGAGGATATCTCGTCGAAATTATGTCAGTTCTGTAGGGTTCCAGGTTAATGGCAGACGGGAAAGTAGGAAGTAGAAGGTAAGAAAATTACCTTATTGGGTCAGTTTTCCCAGGAGAAAGAAATTGCTGAAAGTCTGGCGCCTTCTTTCAATTCAGTAGAACAAAAACAGGAATCCTTTAGCAGATCAAAGGGTTTATCTGCCAAATTCCTGCAGAAAGGGGCGGGGTCTGGGGAAGGGTGGGGTCTGGAAAAGGGGCGGTCCGATTAGGCCCCAATCGAGAGCTGGCCGCGGGGGATTCTGGGGGCTTCTTCCTCTCCGGGTGCGTATGCGTGAAAGAGCGCCACGGCAGTCTGTGGACGGTGGGTTGTTTAAAGTGCCAGGGAGGCCAAGGGTTCTTTGGTTCGTTGTGATGTCAACTGCCAGCTTCTTCCACCAGCCAGGACGGCGACTTCCGCGGTTCTTTTTGACTCTGGCGCTGGGCCCTGGATAGCAGCTGTGCTCTCAAGTATCACCTGGGTTGAGGGCAGTGGGGAAGTGAGTGCGCAGAACTGGAAATCACGCTTGAGGGGGCCCAAATTGAACGCGCAGGTCTCAATTTGCTAACAGTTGGCGGCTTCCAGCTCTGCTCTCCGCGGGCTCTGCCCTGGAATCGAGGTGGGCGAGCTAACGGGACGTACAGGGAGGGCAGCGCGGGCTGAGGAAGGAACAGACGTGCAGGAGGGCTCGAGATAAAGGGGGCTAGGATGGGGAACCACGTCTGCAATCTGGATCCAGTTCTGCTGAGCCGGGAATTCAGCTTCATTGCTGCCCCTTCTTCGGTTCTGTAACGGGCCCATCCTCCAGACGCGTAGACCATCGTGGATGAGATAATCTGGAATGGCTACTGTTGAGCTTTATGAGAAATACCAGTTGTGACTGGACAGATCAACTGGGAAAGACAGGAGTTTTCCTTTAATTTCCTCTTGCTTTGCTTTCCCAATCATTCCTAACCACCCCTGTAAAACATGAAAACCTCCAGGTAAAACCTCTTATGTATTTCAAACACTAATTTGCAAACTTTTATTTACCTGAGGTAGTCTCACAAGGCTCTCCCTGTTTTAAGCTTCTGCCCTACCCATGACCTATATTATTAAAGTCAACCCCCTTTACAGACAGAAATTCTCCTTTTCCCATGATTAGCAGCTGTTCGAGTTCTTTAAGGCCATAAGATCCATCAAACTAATGGCACCTGGTTATAGTAACCTAACTTTTTTATTTCTTAAACTGCGCTGCCCTGGTCCCTGCCAGAGGCGCTGACTCATTGTCTTTAAAGTTATTCTAAGTCTCACCGTCAGAGACTCAGAGAATAAAGTTTAAAAAGTTAGAGGTTTGGGGTTTTGTTTATTCCAGTGTCCACTGCTTATTGGCCACTTAAGCTATTCAGTCATGTCTATATACCTGAAACCCTCTATCCTCAAAACTGTTGTTCTAAACTGTTTCTCCTCAGAAATCTTAAGTGCATTCATATCATTCTGAGCATCTTTACCTATTTTTCTAGCTTTATAATTATGTTCACTGAATGATTCATTAGTTTAACTTATGATTTTAACCTGAAAATTTCCTCCAGAATATTTTGTTGCTTCTTTTCACTTCCTGAGCTGAAAGGTTAATCATCTGTTTTTTGTTTAATTATGTATAAGGAAGGCTTTGCCATCCACTAACAACAGAACTTGAGCTATGCTGTAGATTTTGATGTAGAATGTTTAGGATTTAGAAATTTGCCTAATCTGTCATTTCTGTTATATTATTGTTTTCTTGGTTTTTGAGAGTTGGTATAATTATCTTTCAAGTATGTAATTTGATTAATGACAGTTATATTTCGTGAGTTGTACTCTTTCTTTCGTCTCACTACTAATTCATCATATATTTATTATATCCTTGAATATATTAATATGTATAATATATATTATGACAAATTTGCTTGATAAGACTTAGATTATCCTCTTTAAGCGTTCTACTTCATTTTAGGATGTCTCTCAAGTTTTATGTAGTTGAGTTTAAATTTTTACCCAGTACATTTATTGTGACCATAGCTATCTTTGTTTTTTTTAATCAATCATTTTATTCTTAAATGCTGCCTTTTATTTCTACTTTTTTCTTTTGATTTTGCTTTTGACATATGCCCCGTGAGCTTTTCTGTTTCTTTTTATATTAATTTAAAGAGTTCCTTTTTCCCCACAGCCCCATCAACATATATCGATTGATTTCTTGATAGCAGCCATTCTTTCTGGAGTGAAATGGAATCTCAGTGTTGTTTTAATTTGCATTTCTTGCATGACTGGTGAAGATAGATAACTACACTACTGATCTCTATTAGTTCATCAAAAAGAACAATTTTTGCTGTTATTGTTTGTTTGATCATTTTGTATGCCTAAATCTTATAACCTGAACAACTACTTCTAAGATAACAATATGCAATACATTAGCTAGTGTTAATTTCCTACTATTTTTTTTTAATTCTGTGTCATTTATATCCTTTTTCTATTTTGCTTTTTAAGATAAAAAATATTTTTAAAAAAGTATGTGGGCATAGTTCATTTCTTTGCTGGGACTTGATACCTCTTCTTGACTGTTTTTCTACCAGCATGTTTTAAGGGGTCATTTTGTTTATTGATTCTTTTTATGGTTCTTTTTCCATAGCATGGTGCTTGTTTTGTACTAGCTGTATTTGTGTTTAAGGAAAAACGAAAATGAAATCTAAGGCCATAGCACAAATCTGAGTGCTGCCTATAATCCCAGCACTCTGGAGGCTGAGGCAGGAGGATCCTAGCAATTTGGAGACCAGCCTGGGCTACAAAGTGAGCTCAAGGCCAGCCTGAACTTCATGGTGAGACCTTGTCTCAAAAAAAAATCTATAGTATATATTTTTCTTAGGAAATTTTAAGATCATTATACAATTTTATCTTTTAACTCTGTGCTAATAGATGTTTATTTTTCTATGGGTCAAATTTGTGTTGTTTTCAGTTTCTCAAGGTGCTGAATATTGATTTTATGTCTGAAGCTCCTGGAACTCTTCTCCTTAGTATCATATAACCTGATTCAGAGCATACTGCATATACTAAATGAGTGCTCAGTCCAAGCTTGAGAAGTACTGCAATCCCTTAGCAGGATGGTTCTGAACTACAGTGGGCATTTGTTTTAAGAATATGGAGCCTCTGAACAAGTTCATCGCTGTCTCAGAACCTCAAAACCTGGGTCTGTGTGAACAGAGTGAGGTCATAAGAGCAGATATATCTTGGCAGCAGGAGAGCCTCCCTGCAATAGAGTTACATGACTCTGAGGTATCTCGTCAGAAGTTCAGACATTTCCAGTATTTGGAAGCATCTGGGCCCCATGAAGCCCTGAACCAACTCTGGAAGCTTTGTCTACAATGGCTGAGACCAGAAATTCACACAAAGGAACAGATCTTAGAACTGGTGGTGCTGGAACAGTTCCTGGCAATCCTCCCCGAAGAAGTCAGGACTTGGGTAAATTTACACCATCTCAAGAATAGCAAAGATGTGGTGACCTTCATAGAGGATGTCATTGAAATGCTCAAAAACAAGGGTAAGACTGTAGAAAAGTAGAAATAGAGTAATTGGCCCTATGAGGGGAAAAAAAGTTATCTTTTTCTGAAGCTAGAGAGTATCAAGTGCCAGGTCATGAAGGTCTTTCAGTTACTGTAGCAGAAAGCCTGAACTTTATTCTGTAGATCATGAAAATATAGAACTAAATCTCTCAAATTGAGTAGAAAGGTAGCACAGTTTGATTTGCCTTTTAAAAATACCATTTCACTTCAGTCTAGAGCAGGATTTGGCAACATATGGCCCATGAGCCAAATAATTTTGGAAATAAATTTTGTTGGAACATAGTCATATCTATTTACTTATATTTGGTCAATAGGTACATTCATGCTATGACCAAAAGCTGAGTAGTTGCACAAGAGACTATTGCCTACAAGTGTCAAATATTTACTCTTTAGATCTTTACAGAAAGTTTACCAACTGCTCATGAAAAGGATGGAGCTGAGGGTTCTGAAAATAGGAAAACCAGTTAGGCTATTATAATAGAAACTGAGGGATCATTACCAAAACACAGTAGTTTATACCTAAAAGAATTATTGGATGACTGGAAGGTGTAGGTAGAATAAGGTTTGGTGTGAACTCATGTGTTCTATGAATGGAATATAAGTACCAAATTTTTTGTATGTGTAGAGGGGATAATATGTTAACCTCATAGTATATTGAATTTGAAGTCCCTGTAGGACATCTACAGTGAAAAAGCAATAGTACTTAATAATTATATTCTCATTTCTAGCAGTACTTGACATCATTATTTTTTCAGAGTTATAATCATTCATAAGTGATTCGTATGAATCCTATATTAAACCCACCATTGTAATCATCAAAAATGGCTCCAAGGCAGAACTTGTCTCCCTAACATTTTCTCTCATCTTACTCAGGTATACCTTTCAAAGAATTTTCCCCTCAGAAGAGCAGCACCAAGGAGGAGAACATGAAAGCTGGCTCACTAACCAGAATGCCTCAAGTGAGTTAGGTTCCCACTTTTTGCTGGAATGTATATTCTTTTTTAATATGACCTGCTTTTACTTGCCTTTTAACTTTTGTCAAACATAGTTCCATCCAAAGGCATGCATAAGTCACTTACTCTCCCATGAAACATTACACCTATTTTCATCGGTAATAGACTGTTTGGAATATATTTTGTCTTAGCCTTTTGTAGTGTTTGTGAACCTGCTCCCTCAAGAATATAGATGATAGGGGCTGGGTATGTAGCTCAGTGGCACAGTGCCCGTCTGGCAACCGTGAAGTTGTGAGTCCAATCTCTGGTACCAAAAAAAAAAAAAAAGAATATAGACAATAATTGAAGCTTGAGCCTTATCACAAGATGTTTAGAATTAAAAGTGGAGCAGGCCCATGAGTAGAATCCTGATCAATGTCATTTACTAAGCAAGAGTAAAAAAAAATCAAAGGATTCTGAAAGGAAAGAAACAAAGATGGAAGAAGGAAATACGATATCACTGAAACCAACTATGAGAAGTTAAAAAAGAAATATTTTCAAAAATAAAATAATACAACCTAACTAGTGTCTATTCACTAAAATGCACAAACCCAGGTAGTCTTGGGTTGCAGAAAGAGAAGATGAGGGAATAGACAAAACAAATGGAGACTGCTTACAAAGACTGACTCTAAAGGATAAGAAAGGAAGAATTTATATATTTCAGTGTGATTAAAAATGCAGATAAAGACAAAGTTGAAAGTTCTGGAGAGAGAAGTGGATTAATTGATAATGTGAGATGAGAGAATTTACTTATTAACAAATATTTAAGCCTAATGTGCCAGACACTTTTCTGATGGCTAAAAATATCAGTAATAAATCAGTCTTTGCCTTATAGTAATAACATTCTGATAGAAGCACACAAATAAAAGCAAATAAGATCATTGCAAATAGAAATAATTATTACAAATGAAAGGAGCCTAATATACTGAAGACTAATCAGTAATCAAGCAGTCTTGCCTGTCTGATAAGGTGACATTGCACTATGAAGTCTGATGATAAGAGAACAGACTGTGTTTCTTTTTTTTTTTTTTTTTTTTTTTTTTTTTTTTTTTTTTTTTTTGGTCTTTTTGAGACAGGGTCTCTCTCTGCAGTTTGGGCAGGCCTTGTAACTTTGTAACCCAGGCTGGTCTCGAACTTGCAACAATCCTCCTGCCTCAGCCTCCCAAGTGCTGGGATTACAGGCATGAGCCACCACACCTGATCCAGGTTATGTTTCTAAATTAGAGAAAATGCCCTCACTTTCTCTCAATAGGTCCTACATTTTCATTACAAATTTCTCTTAAATCTACCTTAAACTCTTCTTGTCCTAACTCCTTTTCTGTAAATTCCATGTGCCTGGCAGGAGTTTAATTCCACAGTTATTTTAATTGTCCTTTTCTTCTTAAAGTCAGGTAGAGAGAAGAAAGGACTGTCCTTCCTTTTCATTCTGCAACCCTCATAGAGTTGACTCGCCCTTACTATAATTAATATAATTTCTTCTTCATTACTTTGAACCCAAAAATTGTACTGTCAATTTCCTGTATATTCTGGCTACCATGGTATTTTTTACAAATTCATTCTACCTCTGGTAATATTCCTAGAAGTGACCTTTGTTTACAAAGGAACTTACTGTTTTAGGAACCAGTAACATTCAGAGATGTCATTGTGGAATTCAGTGAGGAAGAGTGGGAACAACTGGACTCTGCTGAAAAGAACCTGTACCGAAATGTGATGCTGGAGAATTACAGGAACCTGAATTCACTGCATAAAGGTAGTATCGGTGTATTTATCTACATTGTCTACTAGTAGACTCAGCTATTAAAGTTACAACTGCTGAAGCTGTTATGTTTATTTGGCTCTGTGTTCAGATCTTCCTCTTCTGTCTAGTTGAAAGTCCTTTGTGGTATAGAGGTCCATGGCACTTTTTGGCCTTGTGTTCAGCAGCTTAGCCTACTATATTGGGATGGAATTCTCTTCTCCATAAAATAAAATATGTGTATAAAATACGTATTGTTCATTTTATTTTCTCAACTAACAGCTTACTTGCTTTCCAAACCAGTTGAGATCCCTAACTTGGAGAGTGAGAAAAAAAGATGGATAATGGAAGGAGAAATCCCAAGAAGGACCATTTTGGGTAAGAACCAGGCAAATACAAAATATTTGTAAGAAGTTACTGTTTGAATTATTTCTTGTGGAGGTGATAGCAAAAGTACCTAAACTTTGAGGTGTATCATTTTCTTTTGTTCACAAGCTCTTTTTTATGTGGTAAAATAGTGCCATAGGTTAGGACCACAAACAGTTAATAAAGCTATGTGACTTAGAGCAACTCCTCACCTGTAACTTTAAAGTACCTACTGTGAAGACTAAATGAGTTGATCCATATAACACACTGAGAACACTGTCTAGCTAAATAAGCAACCGTTAGCTGACTTAACATTGAAATTATTCTTTTTTTGAAGAAGAAAACAAATCTGTTTTGTGCTAAGTTGTCCTCTAATAATCTTTTATTTTTCCTTCTTTGAGTGCATAACCTTTTATGCAATACCTACCCTCCTCATAATCTGCTCTTATTGACACTTTGCAAGAGAGTATAAAGTTGAGATAAATTTTAGTAAACACAGAATAGTATGAGGAAGAACGTAATTCACCCATTACTTCATTCCTTAGAGCTATACAGTACTAACATGTTGATTTGAGGCTTTTGTTCTTATTTTTGCATGATACCAGGCCTTTGCATTGAGGTACATCCCTAGCCCTTTTTTATTTTGAGACAGGATGTCGCTAAGTAATCCAGGATGGGTTTGAACTTGCAATCCTTTTGCCTTAGCCTCTCAGAGTGCTGGATTATAAGCATGTGCCATAATATCCAGAATCTTGGGTTCTGTCTTCTTTTCTTTAAGCCATGTCTTTATGATACGTCTCTGTGATTTCAAAAGATTTGATTTTTTATAAATTGTGGGAATATTCTCAAAGTTTTTCCCAAAATGCATCACAAATGTCATTTTACAGCCTGTTCTTTTTATCTATTGTAGTATCTTGAGCAGTTGCCTATTCAAATAGACTATAAAAATGAGTCTGCCACATATACTGTTAAACTTGTTATCATACATCTACATCTTATTATAACCCCATTGTTTTATGCCTGTCAGTTTTATAGGTAAGAATCATTCCATTCTAAAACTAAAACATATTCCCTGATTTTATTCTGATTTCATCATTTAAACATGATACCTTAATCAACCTGACATTTACTTCAGTAAGAATAATTTAATTTCCTAAATAATTTTAAAATTATGGTTTATTAATGATGGTAACAAAATCATTCTCACTCATCACATTAAGTTGTAGACCTTGTTTTCCTTCACTTTGAGTCTCAGGCAGTAGTAATACAGTTTAATCACTAAAATACACAGACATGATACTTTGCAATTTCCTAGGCCAGCTTATAATGAACTGGCAGCTTCTGCTTCTTTCTCTTGGAAGTCATCGGCCATTTGTTTAAATACACTGATATTGGCATGCTATGAGTAGCCCTCATGAGCCACTTTAGAATGTTTGCATATGTTGAATTAAAGGTGGTCAGAATAACACTCTTATCTTGTTCCTTAGGAAACATACTTCCAGGTTTCTCCTATTCAGTATGATGGTGACCATGTGTTTATTATATATAGCTTTTATTATTCAATATATCATCCTTCTGTACCTATTCTGTACAGAATTTTTATTATGAAAAGATGTTGAATTTTATTTGATGCTTTTTCTGTATATACTATGTTGATCAGAATTTTATAAGATGCTTTTCTACATCTACTGAGATGACCATACGATTTTTATCTTTCATTTGATGGATTTACTGTATTATGTTAATTGATTTGTGTATCTTCAACCATGCTTGCATCCTAGTGATGAAACCAACTTGATCATGATAAATGACCTTTTTGATGGTCTGTTGAATTCGATTTGCTAGAATTTTGTTGAGAATTTTTGCCTTTGTGTTCTTATTAGTATTTAGTTTTCATTTCTGTATGTGTCCTTGACTAGTTTTGTTAACAAGGTAATGCTACTCATAAGTGAAATAAATCAGACTTGCATGTGTAAACACTGTATTGTCTTGCTAGGGTAAGAAACTTACAGAGTAAATAAGATCCAAAAGTTACAATAGATACAGTAAAATAGAAAGAAACTGAACAAAGGGAAATTACATGGTTTAATCAATTTTGCATGCTTGTATCTGAGCAACCATTTTGAAGATAACAATGTACAATATAACAACCATTGTTAAACTCCTGTCATCTTGGTTTGAAATCCTATATTGTTATTATTTTGTTGTTGTTATTGTTATTGTTATTGTTTTGCTTTTGTTGTTTGTTTGCTCCTTGATTTTTCTTTGTTTTTGGATTTTTCTTTGTTTTTTTTCTTTCAATTCTGAGAAATACTTTGAGAAGGTTAACAATTAGTTCTTTTTTTAAACTCGGTAAAATTCAACAAGATGCCATCTGATTCTGGGCTTTTCTTTGTTGGGAGGCTTCCTATTTATGTTTCAACCTCAGTATTGTAATTGTTCTATTCAGGTTTTTTTATTTTTTTGTAGTTAAATTGTGGTATTTCATGTATCTCCTGGAATGTATCTATTTATTCTGTGTTTTCTAATTTGTAGTTTTTCCTAATAATCCCTAACAATCCTTGTATTTCTGTGGTACTAGTTTTAATGTCTCCTGTTTCATTTCTAACTTTGAGGTTTTTTTCAGTTAGTATAGCTAAGCATGTGTTGTTAGTTTTTTTCAGAGTCTCATTTATCTTTTCTATTTTTTTTTTTTAGTATGGAATTTCTGCTATGATCTTTGTTACTTTTCTTCTGTTAATTTGGAATTTGGTTTGTTTTTGCTTTTCCAAATCTTTGAGATGCATTATTAGGTTATTTTAAATATATTTTTGATATAGGTACTCATTGATATGAATTTCTTTCTCAGTACTCTTTTTGTTGTATCCTACAAGGTTTAGTAAGATGTTTCCATTTTCGTTTCAAGAAGGTTTTTAATTTTCCTTCTAACTTCCTCAATGACTATTTTTTCAAAATGTGTTATTCAA
>PVJX010010038.1:22766-60514 GCA_004027295.1 Dolichotis patagonum
TTTTTTTTTTTTTTTTTTTTTTTTTTTTTTTTTTTTTTTTTTTTTTTTTTTTTTTTTTTTTTTTTTTTTTTTTTTTTTTTTTTTTTTTTTTTTTTTAGTTTTTAAGATTATAGTCTATGCTAGAGAAAGTTCCATGTGCTGATAAGAATATGTATTCTGCAGTTGTTGGATTGTGTTCTGTAGGTCCATTTGACCCACAGTATAATGTAACTGATATTTCTTTGTTAAATTGTTGTCCATTGATGAAAATAAGGTACTGAAATCTTCCACTACTACTGTATCAGAGCCTGTCTCTTCCTTTAGATTTCATATTTATTTTATTGAGTGCTTGAACATTAGGTACATATAGGTTTACAATCATATCTTTTTTTGTTTTGGTTCGTGTGTTTGTTTGACTGTGTTAATAACTGAACCCTGGACCTCATGCATGCTAGGCAAATACTCTGCCACTGAGCCACATTCCCAGTCTCTTGTTATAGCTTCTTATTGAATTGATCCTTTGCTCATTATATAGTGATCTTTATCTTTTTGTCCAGGTTTCATCTAAATATCTATTTTGTCAGACCCAAGAACAACTGTTACCACCTAGTTTACATTTCCATTTGCCTAAAATATCACTGTTCATCTTTTCACTTTGTCTTTAGTGTTTAGTGATAAAGTCAGTTTCTTGCAGGTGGCATGTGGTTGGATTTTTTAATGCAAATATATGTCTTCTAATTGAATAATGTAGTTCATTTACATGCTAGGTCATTATTGAAAGGTAAAGACTTATTTTTTACCATTGTGTTGAATTTCTTCTAGATGTTTTTATTCTTTGTCCTTCCACTTTAATCTCTGTGGGTTGATGGTTTATTGTACTGATTATTCATTATTTTCTGTTCTCTTTTTGTTTTTCTGCTCTTCTAATAATTTTATGCTTTAATATACTTCTGTGATGGTATTCATTTTCCTTTCACTTCTTGGATGCAGGACTCCCTCCAGATCCATTTAAGACTGGTCTTGTAGTCATGAATTCCATCAGTTTTTGCTTGTCTTAGGCGATCTTTGCTTGTCTTATGCCTGGCATAGTTTTCTTTGTTCACAGTTACTTTCTTTCATAGTGTGGAAGATGTCATTCCATTCCCTCCTGGTTTATAAGCTTTGTGTTGATAAGTCTGCTAATTGTCTGATGGGGATACCTTTAAATGTGACTTGGCACTTCTCTCTTGCAAATTTTAAAATTCATTGTCTTGGCCTTTTGACATTCTTTAACATACCATAGTGAATATCTTTTCTGTTTATGTTTATTTGAGATTCTGTAAAATTCCTGCACATGGATGTTCATATCTTTCCCAATAGAGGGATATTTTCTAGTATTATTTTACTAAATAGGTTCTCTGTGCCTTTAACTTTTGCTCCTTGGTTTTCATATTCCAGAAACATGAATTTTTTTTTCAGTAGTATCCCATAGGTCTTGAAGGTTCTTTTTAGTCATTCTTGTTTGGTTTTTTTTTTATTTTTTCCCTTTTCTGACATGAATATTTCAAAAGACCTATATTCAGTTTCAGGCTTCATAACTTTACTTGAGCTGATCTATTGTTGATGCTTTCAACTGTACTTTTATTTGACTTAACTCATTTCCAAGATTTCTGTTTAATTGTTTTAAAATTTCTCTCTTTGCAATTCATTGCATTCACATAACATTTTCATTCTGTACTTAAGACCCAGGATACATTCATATATCCTTATGTACTTGAGTCTCTCTTGCCTCATTAAGTAGTTTCCTATCATTTAGTTTACCTAATTTTTTTTTAGATATGGACACTATTTCACAAAATCAAGATTCAATTCTAAAGCAGAGTGTTTCTTTAGAAGAATCATCTCATGGAATAATTATGACAGTGCCTGCCAAAAATGTACATCCTTCCTTACACAAATGGAGAGGTGAGGATCAATTTCATAAGAACCAGGAAAAGCAAGACACAAATTTGCCACAAGAAGATTTCAGTCATGTGACAGTATACAGTGAAGAAGGGGACTCTGAATATAATGAAAATAAGAAAAGCTTTATGTCAGTTAACTCTATTTGGGATATACAACCAGAAACTCCAACAGAAACGAGGTCCCCAAATGGCCATAAGTTTACAACTAATTTCAAGTTTAATTCAGACTCTGTGGATAAACCACATTCAGAATATAATGAATGTGGAAATGCCTTGAGCATTAATACACATATTATTCAGTCCAACAAAAGGCATATTACAGTGAAATCCTATGAGTGTTATCAATGTGGAAAAGCCTTTAGCCGAAGTTCATCCCTCATTAGACATCAGATCATTCATACTGGAGAGAAGCCCTATAGATGCAATGAATGTGGGAGATTCTTTAACCGACACACAAACCTTACAAAACATCAAAAAATTCATACTCAAGCAAAGGCCTCTGAAGGTAATACATCTGGAATAGCATTCTGTAAGAGTGAAAACAGACTCCATTCTGGAGATAATCTCTATGAATGTGTTGTCTGTGGAAAATCATTCAACCGTAGTTCCTCCCTTATACGACATCAAATGATTCATACAGGAGAGAGACCATTCAAATGTAAGAACTGCAAGAAAACTTTCAACCAACGTTCAAACCTTCTTAAACATCAAAAACGTCATACTCAAGTAAATACTGGAAAGGAAGAAACACTGGATTACCTTTAGTAAGATCAGGACTCATTCATCATCATGGATATTAGAGAGAATCTCGTGAATATAATAAATTTACAGAAGCATTTGTCAAAAGTATTCGTAAAGTAATGTAACAGAATACTGGAGAAAAATAAGTGTTTTTCTAGACTCCCAAATGAAGCTACGAGGGTTTGTACTTTAAAGTACTATCACCATACAAACATTGGTCTCTCATTTTGGTATGTTATCGTCACCTTTCTCTGTTTCATAAATAGGATTGTTTCTTGCATTCACCTGATTTATTGATGAAATAATATTAGAGAGCATCCAAGAAATATGCTTGGAGTTGACATTTAATAAACTGTTGGTCTTTATGAGAAGGTCACAATAAAACAAGTGCATGTCAAATATAACATAGGAGAACACCTTTAAGGACTGAAATCTCTAAATTAATGGCAAAGACTTCAGTGACTGCCAGTTATTCCCATTTATTACATCCCTAGTAATATATTCAGCGTCAGTATCCTTTGGGACCAGAATTAAGGAAGTTATCAATTGTAATAGGAAATTGGGTTGTTGTTCATTTGTATGTATTCTTGAAATCTGCATTTTAAAAAGTATATTTTGAGATCCATGCTGGAGTCACATCTATGGCCTGAGGTGAAGTTTGTATTTATTTCAGATTTTATGAGGTCAATAAAGTATCCTAATACTCTGTGTACCAAAACTGTGTCTGCTGTAAGCTATTTCAGATCCCAAATGGTTCTTTGAGCCAAGTGGTATATCTTAATCTACTTCCCAAAATAATTCATACTGGAGAAATTCTCAGTGAATGATGATGGTAGCTTCTCATCAGAGTTCAGACTTTATTCAAAAGCAGGAAAGGTATACTAAAGAGGACTTCTATGATAAGTTGATACATGTCAAAAATTCTGGGGTTTTGCTTACTCTTTATATCAGAACACAGTTATATTACAAAGCTCAATACAAGAAGTTGGTGTGGAAATTCACCTGTAAACAAACATAATGCAAGTTTTTGGAGAGGCCCAACAAGTTTTTAAAAAGACACTAATATTCAATACAGAAACATCAAATCACTTATTGATATGATAATTATAATGGATGCTGACTTTTTTAAAGGTATTCTGAGTCTTTTTATAAACTGTAATTTTCTTTTAGATGATCAAAAGATAAAAATACTATTTTCATCACTTTAATTATCTGTTCTCTTAACAATCAGGTATTTGTGCCTAACTTTTTTTAATCCCTACATGTCAAGCTTTCTCTCTCTTTTTTTTTTTTTTTTTTTTGTACCAGGGATTGAACTCCCAGCCTTGCACTTGCCAGGCAGGTGCTTGTGTCGCTGAGCTAAATCCCTAGCCCAAGCTTCCTTTTAAAATTATGCTATTTTCAGTATAAAGTAACTTCAAGTACCTTTTTAGATTGCATTGATATTTTATTTCTTGCAGTGTATTTACAGGCAATTGATATCTTTTCTACTCTTTTCACATTCCTACATTCCTACTTATTTACTATTTGAATGTTATAGTGTGCCATCAAAGGCAGATATCTAAGATGATTCACAAAAGAGTGGAGATTAGCTAGATTATGGTGGGGGACGTATTAGGAAGGAGAAATGATCAATGAAAAACAAGGAACACAAAGCTACAGAGAGATGGCAATACATGTTCAGGAAACAGAAGTTCATCGGCTGGAAGATGGCACTGAGTAAGAGGGAGTATTCACATACAGGTACTGCTAGGCAGAGACTGAAAGGCCTTATGAGAGATTTTACAAGCCACCCTAAGAGTGAATAAACAAGGTTCTTGTTAATCCCAGTTATTCAGTATTCTAGAACAAATGATTAAAATAATGAGAAAAGGAAAACAAATTGGGGGAAATCATTTGCTAATGACATAGTTGACCACTGGTACAATCTAATAAATGAGCTGAGATATGTATACCCACTTTCCTCAAAAACTGTGCTGAATGGCCAATGATTTAGCTCAGCGACATAAGTGCCTGCCTTGCAAGTGCGCAGTCGTGAGTTCAATCCCCAGTAAAAACAAAACAAAACAAAAAACAACAACAACAAAAAAAAACTATGCTGAATAAGTTAAAAAAATGTCTGGCTGAGAAGACTATTATAGAGCTGTTTAATTGCCTATAATAATACAGGACTTTCACATCATATAGGGGAAATAAATGTAGCTCTCAATCTTCTAGATGTCTGATACACCAAGTTCATCTTCCCCAAAATCAAAGAATGAATTCTAAGGAACAATAGAAGTTAAAAGTTGGGAATTTTATCAAGGGAGCGACAGCTTCTCCTGAGAGAAACAGGAGAGGGCCTGAGTGGGTTGCCAATGAACCTACTTCATAGAGGAAGTTTTATGAAGCAAAATCATAGGGCAGGTACTGTGTGGATTATGATCAACCAATAAGATTATAAGTATAGCCACTTAGGTAATATTGATCCAATAAGGAAGCAAGTCATGTAGCAAGTATACATGGAAAGAACAACTTTCCAGAAGGGGATCGATTCAGGAGTTTTGGTCACCCACCAAGGTGAATGATGTCTATCCGGACTTTATTGGACTAGGTGTTAGCACTTATCTTTGCGGAAACATGTTGGTCTGGTCATTCTGTCTTTACCTTGAGGCCTGGCTTCCAACAGATACCCCGCTGGCCACATTTGCAATGTGTTTTTATCCTTGGTATTGACTCTTGAGAATCTATCCTGGTTTGACTGCCTATAATATTTCTAACTTAGCAGTCTATTTTTAAAAATTCTGCCAATATTTAAGAATTTATTTCACAAAATGGTTACAAAGTAGAAGTAACAAGTTAAAGTAGCTGTCATCATTTTTTAAGGGATAACAGGTGCCTTAGTAGTAATACAGTATGCAACTGGCCCAGGAATAGACAGCTTTTGGACAAAATTGATTGTAGCTAGACCTAACATGCTTGTAAGGATTCACTGTATCAAATTATCACTTCAGATCATTGTTGAAAAAATGGTTAACTCAGTATTTACACATACATCTTATGCAGACACATTAACTATATGAATATATGGTTAATGTATTCCATATGCATATATCAGGAAAAGAAAAACTTGCATAAATATTTTAAAACTAAATTTATTGAGACATCATGAGATTAATATGGGTTACCTTTGGCCTCTACAATTAAAAAGAGATGCTCAAACTAGTGGCAATTAGAATCCAGACATTTATTAGCATAGAGAATGGCTGAAGTGTATATACATTTTTTTGGCTGGCTGTATATAATATAAATATTAATGTATTAAAACCAAAAAATGTGAGCATGCGAGCATGCCATGGAAAACTAGTTAAAACATTAAATAATCATCAAGGAAATACTCTTTTAACCTAATAAAAACAAATTCACATTCTGGACAGATAGAAAACATGAAGGAGAAATAAAAATAATTTAGTGAGACTGTCAATAAATTTAACTCATATGCAACTAGCAAGAATGTAAATTCCCTTTCAGGAGGGCACATTTATAATGTATTGAAAGCCTTTAATACAGGGGAGCAAACAGCAGTTAAGGACTCAAAAATAAGATGAATTCATTTACTTCTCCAGAGGATAGAATGCAATGCACAGTCAGGAACACTGAGAATTTAAGAAGAGACGAGGCATCCAGCCTATAAAACGAAGGAAACCTTCAAATTTAGTCTGATCAAGCAAAGAACAAGTATGGACAAGGAAACTCCAGACCGAATGAGGGAGCCGAAATAGAGATGCTAGCACACGCCTCTGCCACAAGGGGGAAAAAAAGGCAGTGAAAAAATTATTTTGAGGAAAGTGAGTGGGAAATTCTGGAAATTAACAAAGAAGTGATAGGAAACCTAGACAGTGTAAAAGATAATCTAAAGAAAGTAACAAAGCAATTCACAGTATCAGTTCTAGCTCCCCAACCAAGAGAAGGAAAGACAGCCAGCATAATGTAAACAGGAAAATACTAGCAAACCCAATCATAGCAGTAGACTAGAGGTCCTAACTGCAGAAGTCCATAGTACTTAAAAGCTTTAAATCCAGTTTGGGGAGTGGGTTGGTCTAAAAATGACTCCTCTGTTGCAAAGAAGAAACTCACTTTGGATTTACTCAACCTCCCAGACCCCACACACTTAAACACAACCAACACTCAATCCCATCTCTAAGTTCCAGCTGCCAAACCCTCAGGCTTGTATGACCTCACAGCAAGGTAAGCAACCCCTTCAGCATCCTGCAGCTGCTACAGCTTTGCTGACACTAGGGACGGTCTTTGCTTAAGCTGAAAACCATGGGATTTTAGCTCCTGTTATAAAGTTCTAGCTTTACCCACACGGATCCACTGGGAGCTGAGAAGGCTCCACAGTTCCAGGAGTGTTGCTACCAGTGTCCCCAGTCACCTTTGACACCTGAACTTACCCAGTAAGAGCTAGGAAAGATTTCCTTCTCAGACCACAGCCTTGGGACTGCAGGTTCAGGTACAAAAACCCTTAGTTTACTCAAGCTTGTCCCTGGGGACCAGAGGACATGCCTATGTTTTTCAGCTCCAGAACTGTAACTACAAATACAGGCTTTGTCCCCACCAGAACTTGCTCAGCATGAACAAGGTACATTCCCACCACTGCAGTTCTAGGCCCATAAATACCAAAGCCACAAACCCCAGTAACACCTGTGCTTAACCCATGGGAACAAGGAAAAGTTGCCCCGTGCCCCATACGTCCACAGTGGATACCAACTCCACAAGCCCAAACTACCTGCACATGTGCAGAAAGACCTAGGGACTATGTCTACAGCCCATAGAATTTGGATCGCAGTACCGGTACCAAAAGCCCTGGTACCACTTCCATAGAACTGCAGTTGGATCCTGCAACTGCAAGATAACAGCTAATACCACTTCAAATCTCAGTTCTAACTACAGTGATTTGTGGAACTTAAGGAAGTTTTCCTTTGTGCTCCATAAACTCAAGTCCACAGTATGAAGCCACAGACCTTAGCATCATTTGTGTCCAATCAGAATCTAGCATAGCTCCTTCCAGTCCCATCTTCTAGTTCCAGAACTATGGCTGCTGCTACCACAGGTCTAAGTCTCTCTGATCTTGATCCTGAGAGTTCTAGGAAAAAGCTCCTTCTCATCTGCAGAGCCCAGGGACTGTGGCTACTAATGCCACCACCTTGACATCACTGTGCTTGCCCCCAAGGAAAGTAGGGACAGTTCTGTCCAAATTCTGCACCACTGAGACTGTGGAAGCTATCACAAGCCCCAATGCTATCAGTGCTCAACTCTGTGGAGTCACATAGTTTTGGAGTCATACCCACTGCAGGGTCATAAAACTACCTTGATGAGCTGCTGCAGTATACATTGTTGAGACACACATAGCGATAACATCAACCAAAGATGAAACTACACAGAGATGGTAGTTTGAACTCCCATAGAGACAAGCCCAAGGCACCCATTCAACTGACATCGTACATTTACCTAAATGATAAATCTTTTTCCTACAAAAACTACACCAAAAAATCAGAAAAAAACATATCACAACAGATGCACAGACATCAATGTAAGAACAAAAGCAAAGTGAAACATGCACTTCCAAAGGAGAAAAATATTCTCCAGAAAGAGATCTGAATTTGAAGGAATCATATGGAATTCCTGAAACAATGTAAAGTAATGATCCTAAGGAAGCTCAATGAGATGCAAGAAAATACAGGTAAACAATATGAAGAAATGAGAACAATCCTATGAATGAGAAGCTCACCAAACTGATAGTAATTATTAAAAAGCATCCCCTATGGATGTGGGATCCTGTGAAGCTATGCAGGAGCTGTTCCCAACAGCTCAGCAGACCTGTCCCTGTGAGCCAGCCACATGGTACTGCCCACTTTCCTACTGCCCAAGAAGAACCCACCTGGACCTCCCTGAGCAGCTTAACCTGCAGAGGTTTCCTAGAGAAAATGTCTGGCAATGCTGCCACATTTCTGCTATACCAAAGATAGCAAGGAAGCCCTACCCACTCACTGCTGAGACCTGTGAACAGCCAGGCAGTCAGTTCTGAGTGACTCAACCCTCAGAGGCCCTAAGAATCAGCAAATGTCCATGACAGTCTTCTCCAAGCCACTTGGCTTGTCAAGACCCTGGGGAAGGCTTAGCCATCCACCTGTGACCCCAAGAATCAGGTGGTAGTCAGGAGCACATCCTATCAAGGTCTTAGAAACATAGATGGCTCTTCTACCTACCTAAAATAGGTCAGCATTCTGTTGTCTACTACAGTCTGTACTTAAGCGTCATGCAAGCAAGTCATGAAAAAAAAATCAGTAAAAGTTACAAAATAATGTTAAAGTTTGTGACTTTGTGGGGCTGAATGACTATCAGTCCTGCACTTTGTGTGGCCCATGGGCCATGGGTTGGTCATGTCTGCTATAAACTTAATGGATCTAATAGACATTTACAGAATGTTTCACACAGATACAGAACAAATGGAAGATTCTCTAGGACACTATAAATTAGGCTACAATATGTGTGTGTGTGTGTGTGTGTGTGTGTGAGAGAGAGAGAGAGAGAGAGAGAGAGAGAGAGAGAGAGAGAGAGAGAGGGTCTCCCTATGCAGGTCAGGCTGGCCTTGGGCTCACTGTGTAGCCCAGGCTGGCCTCGAACTTGTAACAATCCTCCAGCCTCAGCCTGCCAAGTGCTGGGATTACAAGACTGTACCACCACATCCAGCCAAAACGTATATTATCAAAAATCAAATCAATCATGAATCTTCTCATAAATACAATGAACTAAAATTAGAACTCAACTATTAATGGAAACTTAGAGGGGCTGGGGATATAGCTCAGTGGTGGAGTGCTTGCTTGGCATGCCCAAGGCCCTGAGTTCAATCACCAGCACCAAAAATAAAATAAAATAAAATAAATAAAATAAAGTAACAAAAAAGACTGATGGATCAAAGAGCAAGAATTGAAAAATTTAAAAATTCAAAAATGGAATCTTAGAAATCGTACCAACATTTGGCAGGCAGTTAACATTCTCTTAAACAACCAATAGGTCAGAGAAGACATTAAGAATGAATATTTTAAATTAAAAAAAAATTCTGTTTTGTTTTGTTTTTCAAGACAAGGTCTTCCTGTGTAGTTCAGAGTGGCCTTGAATTGACTGTGTCACTATAGCCCAGGCTGGCCTCAAACTCATAGTGACCCTCTTGCCTCAGCCTCCCGAGTGCTGAGATTACAGGCATGAGCCAATATGCCAAGTTTTAGATTTTAAAATGTCTTGAAACAAATGAAAACACAACATACCATAATGTGATACAGCAAAAGCAGTACTAAAAGGGAAATACATTTTCTTTCTCCATTCATCTGTATAGCAGTAAGTGCCAACATTAAAGAAAATAATTTCAAATAAACAGCCTAACATGTCAACTCAAAGAACTAGAAAAACAAGAACGAACACCAAAGTTAGTATGGAAAATAACAAGTATCAGAAATAAACAAAATAGAGACAAAAATAGAAACAGTAGACTTTTTGAAAAACAAAACTGACAGTGTTAACTAAACTCTCCAAGAAAAAAGAGAAGAACCAAAGAAACAGTATCAGAGATGAAAAAGAAGCATATCTACTCCTACTACTACAGAAGCACAAAAGATAATTAGGGATTGTTATAAATAACCAAACAACAAATTAGAAAAGCCAGAAGAAATGGATACATTCTAGAGACATATAATAAAAATCAAACCAAAGGAAATTTTAAAATTGGACAGTCCTATAACAAGTATCAGAATATATATATCCTATATATATATCCTATATATATCATGTGTATATCATATAATATATATATATCCTAACAAAGGAAAAGCCTGGGACTGGATGTCTTTATTATTGAATTTTACCAAAATTTTAAAGATGCCAGTTCTTCTTATACTATTCCAAGGATTTGAAGGAAGGAAACCCTTCCAAACTCATTCTGTTAGCACAACATTACCTTAATAGTGCCAAATCAAGTAAAGACACAACCAAAAGAAAACAGAAAAGTACAGACTGGTATTACTAACAACCACGTTGCAAAAAAACCTCAAAATATACAAGCAAATGAGTTTAGAGTTCTTATTACAATTTTCATTTTAATAGGAACTTTTGCCTTGAGCATGATGAGTTTGCTGATTCTCCTGTAATGAACACTGACAGCAGAAGTGATGGGACTTAAATTTAAAGATCATGCCCTGGAAACAGCTGAGTATCCTGTCTTAGGCTCTTTCCCTCTGGTCTGCACTGTGGGAAAGCCAGCTGTTATGATATGAGTGAGGTACTGTGGAGAAGGCCACATGGCAAGGAACTGATACCTCTACCCCTCAGAGAGTGAGGACCTGAGACCTGTGAATTATTAAGATAACTGCAACCTTGGATAACACCTTAACCACAGCCTTGAAGGAGATTCTAAGCCAGAAACAATCTGAGCCACATTGGAATTCTGACTCAGAGGAGATAAGAACTTATTAAAGTTGTTAGTTCTTGAGTAATTTGTTACCCATAAATACATAAGTGGTATAATATTTTTTCAGATTCTCCATTATGGTCTGGGGATTTAGCTCAGTGGTATAAGCGCTTGCCTGGCAAGTGCAAGGTCATGAGTTCAATCCGCAGTACAAAAAACAAAACAAAACAAAACAAAAACCACCAAGTTCTCCATTAGACTCTTCAGTTCTACACTTATTTGACAAAATGTGGTCTCTACCCCCATTAATCCACAATTATTTACGGCAACTTGTTTATAATAAAATATATTTTTAAAATTATGGCTAGAATTGTACACGTATTAACTCTTCATTAACCAGTTGTAATTATTTTCCAGTAAATTGTCTCTTTATGTGTTTTATTTTATATTAGGTTGTTGGCTTATTTTCCTAATAGTCACAAATTCCTTGTACTTTAAGGAGATATAGATGTTACAGATATATTTGCTTATGTCTTTTTTTTTTTTTTTTTTTTGGTACCAGGGATCAAACCCACAACTTCACACTTATTAGGAAAGAGCTTTAACCACTGAACTAAATTCCTAGTCCCTGCTTATGTCTTCTGACTAATGTATAGTAAAATAAAAAATACTAAACTGTCATTTAGCAATAATAAGTAACATACTGTTATAACACAATCATATAACAATTATAAAACACTTCACCACCACAAACAACTTTTGACCAGCATAGACTTTTTTTCCTCTTTGGATGTTTGAAGGCCTATGCACTTGGGAAACACAAATATATTTAATATATCGTGAGGTTAGCAATAATATCAGAATTATATACAGTTTTTTGTCTATATTTTCTTGGTTTTTATACTTAAAGCAGAATTTAGAATTTTGATAGGTTTACAGGGTATGTAATCAGACTGATAAGAGCTAAAGAACATCTTTATGGGGCTTATATATTTTACAAACAGTATTGTTGACCACAAATAGACTTGTTACCCAATATGTAAGTGTGTCTCATCTATACAGTAGCCACTAGTTTTGTGGGGAGTTTTGTGTTCTCTCTCTCTCTCTCTCTCTCTCTCTCTCTCTCTCTCTCTCTTCTTTTGGTACCAGAAATCAAACTCACAACCTTACACTTGCCAGGCATGCACTGTGCCAGTGAACTGTATCCCAGGCCTTTCCACATATTTAGAAAAATTATTGCATGCCAAAACAGATATACATCTCCTAAAGTTTGCAATGCCAGTTTAAAGAAAAAAAACTATATATTTAAAAGTCCATGTAATAGGCCAGGGATATAGCTTAGCAGCATAAGCACCTACCTGGCAAATGCAAGGTCATGAGTTCAATCCCCGGTACAAAAAAAAAAGTTTGTGTAACAATTCCAGAGCACTCTTACGTCACTGTACTTGGGTAGCACATTCAAACCCTTCACACTATGACTAGACAGCCAGGAGTTACTTTTATATCCTCACATTTAAATCACAGAATTACAAGAAATACAGGGGGACAATTCCTCAAAGGATGTATGGATTCTAGGGTAAAAGAAAATTGTCCATAATATAGTGCTTTTGGCATGGATACTGTTCACTTTTCATCTACATCAGTCATAACTTGTGTTGACTGGATTCATGTGACTGTGTGTTTGTTTGAGACAGTCTCACTCTATAGCCTTAGACTTTAATCTAGGTTAGCCTGGAACTCATAATCCTCCTGCTTCAACCTGCCAACTGCTAGAATTACAGCATGTGCCACCATGTTCAGGTTCGTGTAATTCTAATACAGTGGAAAATTATCATGATGGCTTACACTACCATCAAGTACCTTGTTTGTGAACAGTGACTCTTTTGGGGTGTGAGGAAAACAGCTTCTCTGGGATAGAACCTATCTAAACTAACCCTACCAAGATTAGATGGATTCCAGACCATTCCCACCAGCTCCCAGGACAAATCCACTCAGCCAGTGGCTCTCGACTTTCTATTTGCAGAGGGAGGTAAGGGAAGTCTGACACTGGGAGATCTTCAGTGGGTACCCCTAAACTTTGTAGCTTCCACCCATCAATAAACGAGAAAATCTAGCCTAAACCTCTTCTAGTCCTGTGACATCCTAATAGCTGAGAGGGACTAGCAGGCCGAAAGGCTGGAACTGCCACTGGCAGGAACAAAACCCGAGGCAATGCCCTAATGGACTGGCACTCCAGCGTAGCTGGGGTGAGGGTTTAGGGCTGCGGCGGGGAGCGGCCCACACTGGGCAGAAACTGGAGCTTCGTGGAGCCTGAGAACTGCTCATCCCACTGCCCGCCTGAAGAGGGCCACAGCCACTAGGATCGGGGCTTCTGTGGAATTGTCATGTCTGTGTGTACAATGCAATACACAAAATTTTCCCAGGAAACCGAGTACCCCTTCTTTGTGGGCTCCGCTTTAGTTTCTGTTGTAAATGTAGAGTGCGTGGTGAAATTCTCCATGGGACCTCCTCCACTTGGCATCTGAGAAATCCTGACCCTTTCTGGGCCGTGAGATTTCCCCACTTAAGGGAAATGGGACCTCTCGAAATGATCGTGGAATATGATCAAAATGCATTCTACACACTGAAACGCCCCTCAAATGTGGAACTAAAGAGTGAATGTGGGGTAAGGAGGATGGAGGGATGGAGAGAAAATGGTTAAATTACATTACTTGCGCTTGCTCATACAAAGTTACCAGAATGAATCAATCCATTACTCTGTGGGGTTTTGTTTTGTTGTACCAGGAATCGAACTCAAGACCTGGTGCTTGCAGGCAGGTGCCTCACTGCTGAGCCATATTTCCAGTGAATCCATTAATCTGTATAACCAATACATACTTATGATGTAGGGGGAAAAAAACCAAAAAACAAAAACTCTCATATGCTAGATGGCAAAATAATTCAAATATTAAGAGATCTTTAAAATGTTCAGGTGAACAGAATTGGTGTGCTATGAAAATTAATACAGTACTTCATCGTGTGGCATGAACTGTTTCAGAGATAAATGGTTAGTACGCCTTAGGACTCGTTTGAATGTTTTTATTTTACAGCAAAGGCTAAATTCAGAAAGGCCAAATGATTATCCCAATCTCATACCATCAACAGCATATCCTGGATCTTTCCCCAGTGAATTTTTCAGATTTTTCAGATAGTATGCTGTTCAGGGAAACTATTTTCAAGGATGTTAACATTCTAATTCATTTGAATGAATGTATGTAGTGGTTGTGGGAAATGAACCCAAGACCTTCACACCAAGTTACATCCTTGTTTCTCTCCCTTTTTTAATCTTTTGGTTCCCACTAACCCATTAAATTGCCAGGCTTTCCTCATATTTACAATCCTCCTGCCTCCACTTCCCAGTGTCCTGGGATTACAGGTATTTAGTACCACGTGACAACGGTTTTAATGCCAACTGAAACTCTCCTAGTCACTGTAATGTCTTCTAAGTCTTAGAGCCTCATAAAATGAACAGCACACTATAGTATCACCTTTTGGATTGGATTTTGTAATTTTTTAGCTTCTGCATAGCCTAGCACAGTATTCAGTAGGTATTACAATTTGATCAATCAACTTGACAGGCATTTCTGACAGGATTTGCCTGATTTATGCTTCTACCAGAATTTTAGATGACAATGTGTATTATTTCAAATCCACACAGATATAAGTGTGTTGACAGTGTGAAGAAATACGCTCTGTCTTTATAAAAACCTATTTGAACTCAGTCCTTAATCACCAGGCTGTATTTTCCGCTAAAACTGCTCACATTTCTTGAAACACTTTTTCTCCATCCCCTGATCCTCCACTAAGAGTAGAACCATTGTCTCTGGAAAACCAACCTTGACTCCTCAAGGATGGGTGTGACTATTCCCATGGCACAGTTTGAGTTTTGTATTCTCTAGATAAAAATATTCTAGTCTTTTTAGAATGAAAACAGTAATACAGAAAAGAATTTCACTGTACTTAAAATATTGTATGCTCAAACACAAGTTTTCACAAGCAAATCGCTACATCTGTAAAGTATGTTGGACTTTCTCTTGCTTATTAAAGTACTAGAATTCAGTTTTAAAATCACCTCATATATATTCAAAATTTTATCATTCCTCTCACTTCTACTACTGATACCTTGTTAGTACTTTCTTTTAGGGACTACTGTATTACTTCCTAACTAGACTCCCTGCATGGTCTCTACTTTTAGTCAAATCTTAACACAAAATTCAGAGTGGGACTACTAAAATTTAAGTTAGATCATGTCATAGAAAACCCTCCAATGGCTTATTTTATTTCACAAAAATATCAAATGTCTTACAATGACTTATAAGGCCTTTTAATCTCATTCCCCATTTTCCTTCACTTACTTTGCTGTGGAACATTCTAGATATATTCCTTGCTAGTCTCAGAGCCTTTGCACTTACTGAATCCTCAGAATTAAATTCTTTCCCATATAGTTCCAAAGCTAACTTGCTCCCTTAAATCTTTCCTGCAATGTTATCCTGAGGCCATCCTTTACCAACCTACCTAAAACTGCAAACTCCTCCACCAACCTCACATTTTCAATTTTTTTATTTTTCTCAACTCAACAATATACACTATATGCCTAATTTTTTGAGAGTGCATCAGCTACCGCAAAGTGCCAAACCTCCGCAACCGAAGAATGGTTCCCAACTTTTCTCATTGACAGAAATAACATCTTTACTATGTTCTTAGGTATGGGTCTGTACAATGTTTTCCTCTTTTATTAGGTGGCTTTTGCAGCATTCATTACTTAATTCCTCCAATCTCATGGTTAAATCTTCCATAGTTGAACAATATTTTTTACCAGTATAAAATTTTGTGCTCTATTTTTTCTGGGGTCTATTAGGAACTTCACAAGTGTCACAGTCTGGATCCAAAATGGCCCCCAAGGCCTGTTTAGAAGATGGCTGGATTATGAGACTGTTTTAGCTGATTTTGCTGTTAGGGTCCTGTCAGAAGGGGCAGGTCAGTGGGGCATGACCTGGAAGTATTCCTCTCCCTTCCCGGTTCCTCCCTTCACTATCTGCTTCTTGGCTGCTGTAAGATGAGCAGCTTTCCTCTGTCCAGGCCCTTCCACCATGACAATGACCACCCAAGGACTGATAATTCTAGAATGTGAACCTAAATAAACCTCTTCTTTAAATTACAAGTGTTGAGTATTTTGTCTTAGTGACAAGTGACTAAAACAGGGAAGTTAAAGGATGCTGTTTCACAGATGGCTAACCAGTTTCCATTCAAACCAAGACTTAAAATGTTTTTAAAGTCAGTAAATATACAAAGTTAGACTTTGTATCATTTTTTGCACATTAAAATACTGGAAAAAGAGACTACAATGAAGCAGTTTTCTCTTTAAATTTTTTATATATTTTATGATTATGCAGAATACATGTAGTACATAAACTTAATTTTAAATATATATTAATCTTCGTAATGATCTCCTTTTGAAGAAAATTTTTCTTAGTGGGAGTTAGGAGAAAAACTGTTGCTTGGGATTGTGTTTTTCATAAGCTTTCTTTGCCAGCAGCACTGAGTTTAAAGGTTAAGCTTTAAGCTATTAACTAAGTAAGCAAGATTTACAAGGTTTCTCTTACATGGTTATTGTGAAGATGACTTCTGACCAAATCCCTTATAAAGTTCATGGAATTTATAAGTGTTTTTTTCTCCCATATGGACTCTCTGATGAATCTGAACATCTGAACTATGACTGAAACCCTTACCATGTTTTACACACTGATAAGGCTTTTCTCTTGTATGGACCCTCTGATGAATATGAAGTTTAGAGCTGTGACTAAAGCCTTTTCCACAATCATCACAATTTAGGGTTTTTCTCCAATATGCACTCTCTGATGAATGAGAAGATGCGAACGCTGACTGAATCTCTTTGCACACTCCTCACATTTATAGGGTTTCTCTCCTGTGTGTACTCTCTGATGAATTTGAAGATTTGAGCTACAGGTAAAGCACTTACCACACTCCTCACATTTATAGGGTTTTTCTCCAGTGTGTACTCTCTGATGAATTTGAAGATTTGAGCTACAGGTAAAGCACTTATCACACTCCTCACATTTATAGGGTTTCTCTCCAGTGTGTACTCTCTGATGAGTCTGAAGCTCTGAACTCTTGCTGAAGCTCTTCCCACATTCATGACAAGTATAGGGCTTTTCCCCTGTGTGGACCCTCTGGTGAATTCGAAGGTCTGAGCTGTAACCAAAGTCCTTTCCACAGTCATGACATTTATAAGGCTTCTCTCCTGTGTGTACTCTCTGATGAATTTGAAGATTTGAGCTACAGGTAAAGCACTTACCACACTCCTCACATTTATAGGGTTTCTCTCCAGTGTGTACTCTCTGATGAGTCTGAAGCTCTGAACTCTTGCTGAAGCTCTTCCCACATTCATGACAAGTATAGGGCTTCTCCCCTGTGTGGACCCTCTGGTGAATTCGAAGGACTGAGCTGTAACCAAAGTCCTTTCCACAGTCATGACATTTATAAGGCTTCTCTCCTGTGTGTACTCTCTGATGAATTTGAAGATTTGCACTACGCGTGAAGTACTTACCACACTCCTCACATTTATAGGGTTTCTCTCCAGTGTGTACTCTCTGATGAGCTTGAAGCTTTGAACTTATGCTGAAGCTCTTTCCACATTCATGGCAAGTGTGAGGCTTCTCCCCTGTGTGTACCCTCTGGTGAACTCGAAGGACTGAGCTGTGACCAAAGTCCTTTCCACAGTCATGACATTTGTAAGGCTTCTCTCCTGTGTGTACTCTCTGATGAACCTGAAGATTTGAGCGCCGGGTGAAACACTTACCACAGGCATCACATTTATAGGAATTCTTACCTTTCTGTACTAAGTGATGAATTTGAAGATTTGAGCTCTGACTAAAGCCCTTACCTTGCTCATCACATTTACACGGTTCTTCTCCTGTGTGGACTCTCTGATGAACAGGAAGGACTGAACTCTGGTTCAAACACTTACTGCACTGATCACTCTTAAAAGGCTTCTCTCCTATGCCAAGTCTCTTGTGAATGTGAAGTAATGATTTTCTACTGCTGTCTTTATCACACTCTAATTTAGAGAGTTTTGTTTCTTTGTGGGCTCTTTGATGACTATGAAGACAAGAGATCTGACTAAAGCTCTTACCATATGCATTAGAGATACAAGACATTTCCTCTGCACAGACCTTCTTATGAAAGTGAATTTCTGAGCTCTGACTGAAGTTATTGCCAACTTCATCACATCCATACAGCTTCTTCCTTGTGTGGATTCTTGGATGTTTGTATAAATCTGACCTCTCAGAGAAGCATGCTGTGCTGATAGAATGTTGACAGAGCTTTTTTCCAAGACAATTTTTCTTGTGCAGAATATACTTTGAGTTCCAAAAATAAACTTCTTTACATTTATTACATTCACAGTATTTTTCTTGCATAGGATCTTTCAGTAGGTTATTCTGGCATATCCCCTCAACATACTCTACAAAGGCTTCTTCCTCTGGGATATAAAAGTGCTGAACTATAAGCTTTTTGCTTTTTTCCATGGGAAGGTCTTTTCTGCATGTGTCAAGATGGTATTGGTCCCCTTGAAAACCAGGGGAATCATTCATAAAGATTTCTCTAACATGGTCTTGATTATTTTTTGTTTTTAAGGACTGCCAAGGTACACACTTTTTGTATTTTGAGCTACTGGAGTTTTTGCCTTCAAAAGTCAGTCCATAGTTCCCACAGCCTAGTGCTTGTGTACAGAAAATTAACAACTCTTGACACTGGGAAGGGTCTTTAGAATCTCCCTCTTGAATGGTTTCCTCACAGTTCTGATTCTCATATATCTGAATACCAGCATCCTTCCAGCCTTGCAAGCAAGGAAAATTTTCATACTCTAAGTATTTGAGTATTTCTTCTTGTGGTCTGTAGCTCTCATTCAGGTTTCCTACAAAAATAAGCAGATACTTCAGTGATAACATAAAGTTTATGCTTAGAAATTGCTAAGTGTCTATATCAACGACCTCTTGAATGATAGGAATACATACATAGAAGGCAGTAGAAATGAAGGATTATAACTTTAGCTACTCTGTTGGGCCTAAAATTTATTTTGTTAATTAATGTATGTGTTCATTTATTCACTCCTTAATTCATTCCACAAACTTATCTTGAGCATCTAGTTACCAGGCACTGTTAGAAGTAAGACAGTAAGGCTAATTTCTTCACTGAAAAAATCTAAAACACTGAAATTTAACTTTATTATTTTATTTTGGTATTATTATAATAAATCAAATATACTTTCTATTTTTTTCTGCTCTAGAATAGTGTAAAGACAAGGGATAAGTAAAATGGCTTCTCTACTTTTTATTTTTAAGGGTCCTCTTTCTACATTATTTCTAGGCTTAACTACCCAATATTGTCACTGGGACAACAGCAAAAGTGCCACAAGCAGAAACACAAAAGTGCCTTTTTGCTTGCTGTTTTTGAATATCCTGTGGTCACTGTCATGTGAATGAACCT
Organism: Dolichotis patagonum; assembly: GCA_004027295.1. Classification (NCBI taxonomy): domain Eukaryota; kingdom Metazoa; phylum Chordata; class Mammalia; order Rodentia; family Caviidae; genus Dolichotis; species Dolichotis patagonum. Next base: position 42,420 of record PVJX010010038.1, read on the forward strand.
GGGACAGCTTGTTTGAAGAGGATCACGTGGTCAAGGTATTCCTATTATCCCCACTGACACTGGCAACTGGCAGGAAGCATGTGAGTCAAGATAGCTAAATTCATCCTTTAACATCCAGCCCCGACCAAGTCTCTCTATGATAGAAGATTTAACCAGTCAACAGGAATCATAAAAAATAATATCATTTAAGACACTAAATCTGAAGCAGTTTGTTACAAAACAAAATATGAAAAGAGAACAAATTTAGGACCACACACAACTGACCATGTATGGAAAGCTGGCCTTTAAGGGTAAACTCAGAAGATATCTAGAAAAAATTATAAATATCTAGGTAATTACATACGTCTACAAGTCTTGGAAACTATTTCACTTTACCTTTTCCTGGTCAAATACCCCTAATCCCAAACTGAAATCTGAACTGTGCTGAAATCCAAAACTATGAAATGCTGACATGCTCAAAAAATTTCAGATTAGGGATGCTCAAGTAGTAAAGTATTCTAAATCTTAAAACAAACTCCAAATCTGAAACACTTCCAATCCCAAATATTTTGGATAAGAGATATTCAAACTGTATTTGTCATCTGATTTAAAACACATTTTTGAAAATATTTATTCTACCACCTCAATACAAGCACCAGATAAGGAACTAAAATTTTCAACATAACTGCTTGTAAAAAAAAAAAAAAATACTAAATGTATTTGCTGTGGGCTGGGATAACCTTACCTACTGACATGACATTTGTGTAGTTCTCCCACATGACTTCCCAGTAGAGATATTTTTGGGGAGAATTCAGGAAGTTCCACTCCTCCAAAGTAAAAATAATAGTTACATCTTCAAGTGTTACTGCCATCTGGCTTCTCAACAAGCAATCTAAGCGTGAAGACAGACAAAAAGATATTTAGCAGGTAATATAAGTGGCAAAGAAAAATAAAAACAAGAAAAAAATAACTTCAATAAGGAAGAAAAACAAAACATGTAGATTAAATGGCTAAATATCAACTTCCCACTCTGATCTGTTATAGCTACTCTGTAAACCTCTATTTTCAAGATTATATGACTCTTCTTTCATGATTTAGTTCTTTATTTTGGAGGAAATTAACCAAATGAGATTAATCAAACCTATGAATATAAGCCTGATGAAAAAAGCAAAAGTAGAGCTGGGGATTTAGCTCAGCACCATAGGTGCCTGCCTTGCAAGCGCCCCGTCGTGAGTTCAATCCCCGGTACCAAAAAAAAAAAAGAAAAGAAAAAGTGAGAAATAGGCAAGGTCCTTTCCAAGATGCACCATTTAATTTCAAAAAAGAATCTCCAAACTTGATTAGGAACATTCCCAGGAATCATTTGAATAACTGTATATCTGAAGTGTTCATTAACCGCTCACAATTGGCTGTGTTTAGAACTATATAGTGAAAAAAAATTTACTCCAATTTGAGCTGCTTCATTGTTTCTAAGAATGATTTTTATTTTTAATTCAAATGCCTTTGTAGGTAATCTTCTCTTAGTTTTCCTCTCTAACACTATCTTAGGATCTTTTTTCTCACTGATCCATTAGTTATGTCCAGCAGGCATTACAACTGAGACTCCTGCTCATCAGCACTATCAAATTTTTTCATTTCTCCTTCTATGATTTCTCTCATTTAAAACACTGGACTTCTACTAAGTCACCTATTAGTCATAAATATTCTATTAGATGGTCTCTTTTTGCTTTGTTCATTTTCTCTTATAATTTGCTTCTTGTTCTATCACCTGAGACAGTTTATCTTCCAATTTTTACACTTAATTTTTTATTTGAGCAATTATGTTTTAATTTCTAAGGGATTATATTTTATTCTTATGGTGCCTTTCTTGGTGTTCTGTTCTAATCTTACAGATACCTCTAAAATTTTTCTGAAGATATTAGTAAGTTATATGGATATAAAATTTTAATTAATACTATTTAGAATTTACATGGCGCTCTCTTCTGTTGTCTGTACTATATTTCTTTAGTCACTGACCCATCCCACAAGTATCTTAATTTCTCAAGTCTAAAGATTAAGATTTATTAAAATTATGATTTCTCAAGTATCTTATTTTATCAGTTGTATGAGTCAAAAGGCAGAAAACTGTAGGAGTGCTCTCCACTACAGAAAAACAAATATCTAACCTCCTATTTATAGGGCGAATTGCTTGTATTTGACCTTAACCATCTGCTATAATTGAGCAGATTGCAACCTCAGCCTCTATGAAGATACCAGGGCTCAGTACATTTCTTGGCTATATTCCTTGTGTGAATATTCTATGATGCAGTATCTTTCACTTTAAGTGGCTATTATCACTATTTCTCCTGTTATCTTCTAGATTTTTGTTAAAATTTATAATTTGCTTATGGCTTTTCATTTAATTACTGCAAGTTCATGAGTTTAACTTTTTATTGTAATCAGGTAGATTTAGAAAGGAAAAGAGAAAAAATGATATGTAATCAAGCTGCGTAAAAACATTTTTTGGTAGAAGACCATAAATTAGTTACGTAACAAATTAATTTTAGGATTTCCAATTATAAAATTCAACTAAAAATATTTAGTAAATACTGTGCTAAGAATATGGTAAATAGATACTTTTAAGGAGTTTACAATAAAATGAAAATAAGTTAAAGTGATATATTGTCATCATCACCATCCTCATTATCATAGCAGCAGCAAAAATTTCACAAATATTTATTATGCAAATAAGGACTATATTATCTTCTTCACTCTTAACAATTCTTAAGGTATTATTAGTCACAGTAATGGAATTAAGAAATTAACACTTAACTAGATTAAATAACTTTACAAAGTCATATAGTCAGTCTTTAAAATTCAGACTTACCAACTAATAAGTATGAGAGAAATTTGACAATCTCTGCAAAGGGTTATAAATTAAGCTTACCAATTAGGAAACCCTTGGTGAGCTATGCAGGAGAAAAATTCTGCCCATGGCCTAACCACTACCCCAGATACCTTGGTGAATGGAATGGGAATGGAGAAGCCCTGCTCATCAACTCTTCCAAGAATATCAGTGAGCCAATGGGAGGAAAGAAACCCCATTCACCACCTCTCTGCCATTCTGAGAACCTTGGCCAGGAGGAACACAGGTCCATTTCCCTACACTATGGAATGGGAGGCAAGGAAACACCCAGGACTTGGCAACTGTTTCATTCCCATGAATCCAGGGTAAGAGGAGGTACTTTGCATATAAACCACTAATTTACAATTGGTTCTGTTGTAACTATAGGCTGCTCCTATGGACTGAATTACAAAATCAATAGTTACCACAGTTCATCAATTTCTAAATTGTACTTAATGCTATCATTATTGCTAATTGTACTACAGTAGCTAGAATGTCAATAATCAGTTGTTCTCCCCTGTGTATCAATATTGGGAAGTTGTTAAGTAATAACCTCACCACAACCCTACACCAAAAGATTGGAAACTGAGCTAAACAGAAAACATTACACTCTCAATTACTTATGAAGGTAGGATCTTGGGATATACTCAAAGAATCTCCTACACAGAGAACAGACTTTTCCAGAGAGGCCTTGATACTAGTGATATTGCTACCTACCATCAAAACTCACAAGGATCATCACAGAAAACAAAATAAAAATTTGTTTAACTAGAAAATATCAAGATAAAGAAGCAAAATACAATCTCATACCTCCAGTCCACCCAGAAAAAGTCCAGTAGGCAAAGATACAGAACTTGGAAACCACACACATGAAATTTCTGAAATGACAGCAATGGAAGTAAAGAAACAACTCTATGAGGCTGTAGAGGAAATCATATCAGAAGTAATGTCTGAGATTAAAAAAAGAAACCACATTGTAGCACTCATGGGGCTGATGGAAGAGGATCATTGGGAGTTTGAGACCAGCCTTGGCTACAAAGAGTTAAAGAACAGCCCAAATTGGATGGCGAGACCCTGTCTCAGAAAGACAAAAAAAAAAAAAAGAGAGAGACCACAACCATAATGAAAGAATTGCTGAGCATATCTAAAGAAAATACAAATTAAAAAAAAAAAAAAGATTCATAGGAAAGCAATGGAAACCTTGAATGAACAACACAGGATAGAAATAGAATGTATGAAACAGATGCGAAGAGATATCCAGGAAATTAAAAATTCTATTGAAAACTAGAAAAACCACTGGAACAAAACTAAAGAAAGACTTTGAAACCCTGAAGACAGGATTGTACCTAGTGATAAGAAAAGAAAGATATCTTAAAACTAATGAGCCAAGTGTGATGGTACATGCCTATAATCCCAGTACTCAAGGCCAAGGCAGGAGGATCATTGGAAGTTTGAGAACACCCTGGGCTACAAAGTGAGATCAAGACCAGCTTGAAGAGCGTAACAGACTCTCTCAAAAAGAAAAAAAGAGGGAAGAAAAAAAAAACAGTAAGGAACCAGGAAATAACAATTGAACACCTGCAAGATAATGCAAATAAAAACAATATAAGAATGATAGGTGTCAATGAAAAAGCAGGAGTCAACACAAATGAAAAAAGAATATTTGCAGAATAGCAGGAAATTTCTCAAACATGGGAACAGAATCTGCCATACAGATAACTGAGATGTAGAGAATACTCTCAACAGCCATAACCAAAATAAATCTATACCCTGACATACAATAATCAAGATCTCAGAGATTCAGCACAAAACAAATTAAAAGCTGTTAGAGAAAACAGACCATCTATAAAAGAAAGGCCATTAGAATCACAGCCAGCTTCTCAACACAAATCTTCAAGTCCAGAAGAGCATGGAGTGAAGTATTTCAAGTCCTAAAAGTAAACAACTTCAAACCCTGTCTGATGTATTATGCAAAACTATCTTTCAAAGTTAATGGAGAAATAATATATTTCCATGACAAAGAACTGAAGAAATTCATGACCACCAAACCAACCATACAAAGAGTACTGAAAGATATTCTAGAAAGAGATAAAAATGACAATTCAAAAACAGAACAAAACAAAACAGAAAGGAACCACCAAGCAGGGCAAGCAACTAAACAGGAGAAAAGTAGGGAACCAACATCATGAAGATAAGATGAAAAAGACAAGCAAATATGTATCAGTTATAACCATTAATGTAAATGGCATTATTTCACCAATCAAAAGAAACAGACTGGCAGAGTGGACCAAGAAATAAAATCAAACAATATGCTGTATAAAACAAACACATTTAACACAAAAGGAAATTCACAAAGTCAAAGCATGGAAAACAATACTCCTTGCAACAAGAACCCAGAAAAAAGTAAGGGTAGCTACTCTATTTGCAGACAATGTGAAATTCAAACCAAGAATGATCAAAAGAGATAAAGAAGGTTGCTACATACTTGTGAGGGGAAAAATTCAAGAAGAAGATATGGCAATCATAAATACATAAGCACCAAACATGGGAACACCCACCTATGTAAGACAAATATTAACAGACATGAAAAAAATCAGATAACCAATAACACAGTTGTAACAGGAGACCTAATACTCCACTGTCACAAAGAGATAGATCAACTAGACAAAAAAAATCAGCAAAGAAATAACAGAGTGTTCCACCCAACAATACCACGATACATATTCTTCTAGCTACACAAGGGACATTCTCTAAAATACATTATACACTATCCCATAGAACATGCTTAAGTAAATGCAAAGGAGTTAAATTTCTCATGCATATTATCTAACCATAGTGCATGAAATTGGAAATTAATGACAAAAGAAACCACAAAAACTCCATAAACACATTGAAATTAAACAACACACTCCTGAACAACCAATGGGTCATAGATAAAATTAAAGAAGAAATTAAGTAATATCTACCATCAAACAAAAATGCAAATATGACTTACAGAAACCTACGGGATGCAATGAAAACAGTCCTCAGAGAGACACTGATAGCGATGAATTCTCACATCAGGAATACAGAATGAGCACAAATAACCTAATGAAGCACCTCAAGTCACCAGAAAATAGAGAGTAGGTCAGGCCCTAAGCCCAAAGAAAAGAAGAACTTATAAAGATCAGAGCAGAAATTAATCCAATTTAGACTAAGAAAACAATATAAAGAATTAATGAATTAAAAGATTGTTTCTTTGAAAAAAATAAATAAAATGTTTGAAATAAATAAAATTGATAAATCCCTCGCCAACCTTATCCAAAAAAGGAAAGAAAAAACTCAAATTCATGAAATAAGAAATAAAAAGGGTGAAATCACTACATATGCTGTGGAAATTCAGATCATCAATACTTACTTTGAAAATTTTTACTCTCACTGGCTGTAGAACACAGAGGAAATGGACAGATTCCTGGAAACATGAATTACCAATGGTGGAAGATTCAGAATAAAAATTCTTCATACCCAATATCAGTTAATGAAATTGAAAATGTAATTAAAAACTTACCAATGAAGAAAAGCCCACATCCTGATAGATTTATAGCTGAATTCTAAAAAAAAAATCTGGAGAAGTTTTAACACCAATACCCCTCAGACTCTTTAATGAAATTGAAAGGAAAGCAGTTCTCACTAATTCACTGCTGGAGGCAAGTATTATCTTATAACAAAAGCAGAAAATGACCCAACCAAAAAGCAGAATTACAAGCCAATCTCCCTAATGAACACAGATGCAAAAATCCTCAATAAAGCACTAGCAAACTTTATAGCAAATCATCCAGAAGATTGTACACCATGACAAAGTGGTATTCATCCCAGAGATGTAGGGATGGCTCAACATATGCAGAACAATAAACATATTAACAGAGTCAAAGCCTAAAATCACATGGTCATGTCAATAGATGCATAAAAAGCTTTTGATAAAGTCCAACACTCATTCATGGTAAAAACCCTACAGAAAATGGGAACTGATGGCCTTTACCTTAATCTGATAAAAGCCATCTATGACAAAACAATAGCCAACATCATACTAAATGACAAAAATGGAAAACTTTCACTCTAAAATCAGGAACAAGACAAGAATGTTCCCTGGCACCACTCTTATTTAATATAGTTTTGGAAACATTAGCCAGAGCAATTAGACAGGAGAGAGAAATACAAGTAATAAGGATGGGAAAGGAAGAAGTGAGATATCATTATTTGCAGATAACATGATATTCTACATAGAAGACCTCAAAAACTCCACCAAAAGGCTTCTAGATTTAATAATCAAATTCAGCAGTAGCTAGACACAAAGTCAAAACTCAAAAATCAAATGCATTCCTGTACACAAACAACAAACTCACTGAGAAAGAAATTCAGGAAACTACATCCACCAAATAACAACCCAATAAATGAATTACTTAGGAATCAATCTAACAAAGAAGTAAAAGATCTATACATTGAAAATTACTGTACTCTGAAAAAAGAAATTGAAGATCTCAGAAAATGGAAAGATACTCCTTGCTCATAGGTAGGAAGAAACAAAATGGCCACACTCCCTAAACTGTTAGATTTAATGCAATCCCAATCAAAATACCATTAGCATACCTCCCAGATCTAGAGAAAATTCATCTGGAAGCAGGAGGGACCTAGAATAGCAAAGGCAATCCTGGGCAACAAAGGTAAGGCAGGCGGCACCACAATCCCTGACTTGAAATTACACTATATAGCTACTACCATAAAAACAGCATAGTACTGGCAAAAATCCTGACCTGAGGATTAATGGAACAGAATACAAAATGCAGATAAAATTACAAACCCACTCAGTCACCTTATCTTTGACAAAGGAGCCAAATGTTTTCACTAGAAGAAAGATAATCTCTTTAATAAATGGTGCCGGAAAAATTGTCTTTCCACATGCTGAACACTAAAACTAGATGCATCCTATCATCATGCACTAAAATCAAAATGGATCAAAGATCTAAATATTAAAACAGACACACTAAATTTACTGGAAGATAAAGTAGGTAGAAATCTTGGAAGACGGGTAGTCAGATAGTTCATAAACAAAAATCAAACTGCATGGGAAATACTTCACAGAATCAACAACTGGGATCTCATCTTACTAAAAAAAAAAATTTTTTTTTTTGTACTGGGGATTAAACTCATGACCTCATACTTGCAAGGCAGGCACTTATGCTGCTGAACTAAATCCCCAGCCCCTTACTAAAAAGTTTTGCACCTCAAAAGAAATCACCACCAGAGTGAAAAGAAAAGCCACAGAATGCGAAAAAATTTTAGCCAACTGTCCCTTAGACAAAGGACTTCTACCTAGAACACATGAAGAATTAAAAAAAAATTGGGGCCCCCAAATTCAAAGGACAAATCAAAAATGGGCATCTCAGATGAATATATACTTCTCAGATGAAGAAGTATAAATGGTAAATATATGAAAAAATGTTTGACATCATTAGTCAATCAAGAAATGCAAATTAAAACAATACTGAGATTTCACCTCACCCCAGAAAGAATGGCTGTCATCAAACAATCATCCAACAATAAATGCTGGCTGGGCTGTGGGAAAAAACAACCCTTCTTCACTGTTGGTAGAAGTGTACTGGTGTAACTACTGTGGAAATCAGTGTTGAGATTCCTCAAAAACCTGGGATTAGAGGTTCCATTAAACTCTGCTTATTTTCCTTCTAGGTGTACTTCCACAATAACTGAAAACATCATACCATAGCAATATATGTGTACCCATATTTATAGCAACACAATTTGTAATAGTAAATCTTGGAAACAACCCAAATGCCCATCAACTGATGAATGGATAAAAGAGATGTAGTACTCGTAGATGATATGGTTTGTGCTTAAATGCCCCCCACCCTGCCAAGCCTCAAGCAATCATGGAGGCAGGCTTCTAGAGTTTGTGAATGACTCATGGTTAAATACTGGGATTACAGGTATGAATGCTACAACCAAGACAGTGTGACCTACGTATAATAAAGGTCTTCTCAGAGGCTGGGGATTTAGTTAAGTGGCATAAGTACCTGCCTGACAAGCACAAAGTCATGAGTTCGATTCCCAGCACCCATAAAAAAAGAGTCTTTTCTCTGTGCTCCTCCTCTTTTGCTCTTGTTGCTTGTGCTGTTTTCTACCACCATGAACTGTTTTGCTCTGCCATGTGCCACCCTACCTTGGAGCCAGCTGATTATGGATTAAAACTCCACAAACTGTGAGTTACATAAACCTTTCCTTCCTTAACTTTGGGCATCAGATATTTCGTCTCCACAGAAAGAAAAGTAACCAAGACAGAATTTGGTACCAGATAAGTGGGGTTGCTGCTGTGACTATACCTGACCATGCAGTTCAAGAGTCTTTGGGAACAGCTTGTGGGAAGAGTTTGGAAAGGTTCAGGGACATTAGGAGTTGAGCTGGAATGCCTTGGGCTGTTCTGTATAGGAGATTCTGATCAGATCTCAGGAGACCAGAAGACTGATAGAAATCCTGCCAGTAAAGATCAGGTTCAGGAAGTTTCTGCAGGGAAAGACTGCTTTGGGTGCTGGACTCCAGATGATGTGTGTTATGGCTTAGCAGAAAGTTTGCCTGCATTTTGCTCATGTTCAGAGATTCTGAGACTAAGGTTAAGGGCAGCAGACTGATTAATCTGACAGAAGAAATTTCAAGACAGTCAAATGTTGAGGCAGTGACATGGCTATCAATGGAGGCTTTTAGCAAGATTTATGTCGCAAATCAAAAGCAAACAGTCCAGCAGAATGATTTAAAATGTTGAGTTTGGCCACAAATAAAGCTCCAGTACAGCTGTGGACTTTAAAGATAGAGCTGAGATCTCAATTGCTGAGATGGAACAGAATAGGAAAAATGGCCTGGGGGCATCCCAGGTAGCTGCAGATCTCCATTATTTGCAGCCTCAAAACTGCAAAAGTGAAACTATGCTTTAAGGAGAAAGCCACAGAGCACCATGTTCCAGAATAGCAGCAGCAATGGCCACAGTGGGTTCTAGAATGACAGTGACATAGGGAATTTGTTTCTCAGAATCAGGTTCAGAGTTCTCAGTGATCCAGGCATCAATGCCTACAGCCGACAGAGAGAAAAGCATGATTATTGCTCTGGCAGCAGATCTCAGCATCATCCATGTGGTGCTGGATTTAGGTGCATACAGAATGCAAAGCTTCCGCCCCAACTGCAGAAGGCCTAGGATGCCAGGCAATGTGCCCCTGAGAGGGCAGTGTGTGAAGCTGTATGAAGCCAAAGGTGCAACGGAGAACCCTGAAGTTTAGAAAAGCTAGAGGTGTGGGTCATCTAAGGAAACCTGCAAGGAGGGAGCAAAGCTAGTCCAAGAGAAGCCCTGGGGGTTATAACCACCAGAAGTGCATTAGAGATGGAGTCATTCAAGCTCTTTGGAGCTCACAACCAGATTGCTGCAGATGGTAAATGTGGAACTCTTAAGACTTGTTTTCCCTGCTGGATGTGGGACTTCCTCTGGTCCCATTCCTTTGTACCCCCCCCCCATTTGTACCCTTTAGGATGGTAATGTTTATCTTCTGGCACTGAATGTTGGAAGTGTTTAACTTTGTTTTCATTTGTACGGGGGATTATAGCTAAGAGTTTGTCTTAGATCTCAGGAGACAGGACTTGAATTTTTTTACAATGCAGAAACTGTTAGGACTTGAGCAACCCTTGGAGATAGACTGTCTTTTGCATAAAGGTTGTACATGAGTCTTTGGGGGGCCAGGGGTAGAATGTTATTATTTGTGTTTAAATGTCCCTCCCAAAGCATCATGCAGTCATGGAGGTAGTTGAATCTAGCGTTTCTGATTGGTTCATTGTCTAGCGCTGGAATTGATGGTGTGAGGGCTGCACCGAGGGTTGGTAGCCAACGTACAACATAAAGCAGGAAACACAGTGTGCATTTCCCTTTTTCCCTTTATGGTCTTATCATTTGCAGCTGCCAAATGATAGCCCCATGGTCATGCCACCCCGCCTTGGAACTAGAGTATGGACTGAAACCTTCAAAAACTGTGTGGTAAGTAAACATTTCCTTCCTTCATTTCAAGGGTTGGGCATTTTGTCTCTGCAACGAGAGAAATGTAACCAGGACAGTAAACAATGAAGTATTACTCATTTATAAAGAAAGACAAACTGGAGGCTTTTACAGGTAAATGGATACAACCAGAGACCATACTTATAAATGAAATAAATCAAACTTCCATGTGTAAACACTGTATTGCCTCTTTAGTACGTAAATGGATACAACCAGAGACCATACTCATAAATGAAATAAATCAGACTTCCATGTGTAAATACTGTATTGCCTCTTTAGTACAAGAAGATAAAATCCAAAAGGTACAACAGATATTGTGAAAAGGAAAAAAACTACTCAGAAGGAAAGAACTTACGCAAAAGGAAAGAACCACTGAGTTGGTGGAAAGGAGAAAAGAGATTTTAAAAATACATATACATACACATGTATATACATACACTCACACACAAGATAGCTATATCTGATAATCTGAGCAACTATTTTGAAGACAACAATATGCAATATAATAACCACTGTTAATTAATTTCCTATTATCTAGTTTTAAAATTCTGTATTGTTATTATTGGGCTTTTTATTCTCCTTAAAATAAAAACAAAATAATTGTAGAAAAAACAAAAAAATTTTCAATTATAGTAGAATATTTATGGTAGGGATTCTTCATAAATACCTCAAATTCATATAAAAATCAAAATGATTAAAAAAATTAAGATTCCCATAAACCGTCAAAATGTTAATGCAAAACAAAAGATGGACTAGAATATTTAAAGATTCAAAATATACCACCAAGTACAATTTGCAATTTTCCAATTATTAATGAAACATTAGTAATAATGCAAGAATGAGAAAATTCAGTGCTCTTTTAACGTGCAGTGGTTTAAATATTTACAAAATTTAAAACTTTTTAACCATAATAAATGCATTTTACACATACAAAACAATATATAAATAAGAAATGTGGGATGCTCAGAAACCCAAATTACAGACTATAAATAAGAAAAGTTGGTATCTGTGTGGAAAATAAGTAAATTCATTAGCATTTCATATTACAAAAAAAGTGAAAATAAAACAATTTGATTTTTACTTTGTTAACAAAGATTTAAGAATTTCCTTGAAATACATGCCAGCTAAAAGTAAACAAAGTAAAGCCTGGTGTGGTGGCACAAGCCTGTAATCCCAGCACTCTAGAGGGGCTGAGGCAGGAGGACTGTCAAGAGTTCAAGGCCAGCCTGGGATACATAGTTGAGCTCAGGAGCAGCCTGAACTATACAGTGAGACCCTGTCTCAAAAAGTAAACAAGCAAGTAAACAAAAAAATAAATGCATACTAATGAGTTTAATTTGTCTTACTAACAATAAATTTATAGAATTTCTAAATACTAAAACAGAAGTAAAAATTAAAACCACTTCTAAATAATCACAACAGTTTCACTGTTATTTTTGACCTTCCATTCATAAAACACTGGATTTCTCTTTGTTTTTTCTAACAAAGAGAAATCCAGTGTTTTAAACCACCAATGGTAAAGTACACATCAATACAATTAAGATTATCTGTAAAGGGTGTAAGTATAGATTTGGGAAAACCAAGAAAATCAGCTAAAAACTATTGGCAGTTGTAAGGGAAATATTCAGATGTTCATGAAATCTTACTATTAAGGCTAGATTCTCAGAAGCTTACACAGTTGTCCCAAACATGTAAAATTGCTGTAATAGTTAAAAGCTGAAAATAATCCAAAAGGTCCAACAACACTAGAACGGATAAATTGTTATTCATACCATGAAATAGTACAGAGTAATAAAAATGATCTATAGCTATATGAAGCAACATGTATGCATTATAAAAATCTAACATGCAAAAGAAGCCATTTACAGAAAAATGGATTCTGTGACTCCATTTGTACAATGTTCAAAAGTATGAACCACGTCTGTTTGGAAATGCAGGCTTAGTAAATCAAAACTATAGGAAAAAAAATCTAAGGAATTAATGTGACATTTAATATAGTGTCTGTACCCCTGCCAGAAAGGGGTGGCAAAACTGGTCTAGATGGAGGAGCATCCATATTATTACTGCATTTTAAATTGTACATACATGGTTTCATATATTCTTTTGCATATATGTAATACATCACAATAAAATTATAATTAACATGAAATCAAATTAAGTAACATAAGAGTATATTGCAAATCATTTATAAATGATATATAGAATGATATATACTAAACATCTCTTTTTTCAATGTGATTCAATTAAGATATTAACAAGATTTTTGATACAAGAGTTAAATAGATCACAAACTGATTTCTAAGTACTTTTTGTGAAAAAAAGAAAATTGTGAAACAGTAATAAAAAGAGGAGACTACACTAATGGTGTCTTAGTTACTCTTCTCATTGCTGAGACAAAATATCTAACACCCACAAGTTAAAGGAAAGGTTTATTTTGGCTCACAGTTTGTAGAGGTTTCAATCCATGGTTGGCTGGCTCCAAGGCAGGGTAGCATGGCAGAAGGGCATCACAGAGAAGAAACAGCCCATGGCAGAGCAGGCAGGAGGTAGGAGGCAGGAGGCAGGAGGCAGGAAGAACCAATCCCCTGCCTTCTTTCTGTCCCGTTATATTCTATCCAGGTTACAAGCCTTTTCGGTGGTACCACCCATATCCAGGGCCTTCCGATTATCCACACCAGAACTATGATAAACCAATTAGTGGGCTAATTCAGTACCATATCCCTTAATGCCATGTATAAACACATGAGGCTTTGAGGGAACATCTAAATATGAGCCATAAAAATGGTATGTTAAAACTAATAAAGCCCCTGTAACTATATCACAGGTTTGACATAGGACTAAAGATCAACAGAAAAGATGAAAAACCCAGAAACAAATCCAAGACATAGAATTTTAAACACGGTAAAAGATGATATCAAATTTGTGGGGAAAAGATGGCTTGTTTAATTAATGATGCTGAGATAAATGGATATAAATTTTAAGAAGAAAAGCTAGATTCTTTGCATTGATTTTTGTCAGTGACTAAAAAGAGTTATACTGACTATAGTTTAAATTTTAAATACCAATCAACTTCTACATTGTGCTATTTTTTTACACGTATGATATTATTTAACCTTCATAGCCATATATAGTAGGCTTTATTTCTCATTTTAAGTATGAGAAACTGCTTAAATAACTCAATCTAACCAAGAGGAGGTAGACATGAAACAAGCATAGGCAACAAACTTGATACCTGATTTTATATTTTGACTAATAGTCTACACTGATAAAACACACTGACTGTATATTCAATATCAAAATTTTATTTCTGTAACTTTTACTTCATTTTTTCCAAAATTGAAATCATCACATCACTTTGAGGAGTATTTCCAACATATAATCTACTTTTCTTTTTGTCTTCACCTTCACAGAGTAAAAAAGACACCCTACATTTCCCCTTACTGCCCATGAAATGCACTATACATAAGAAACAACAATAAAAATCCAATGTAAGAATTGAGAAATGGATTCAGGAAACAAGGCAGCCTCAAAAGTGATCTATCTGTACCTATGTAGATATAAAAAAGTTTAGTAATTTTGAATATGAAAATAACATAAATCAGTGGAGATGTTACTAGAAAAATTCAATAACTAGAAAGAAAAAAGAATGTTATAGTCTATCATTTCTCACATTAAAATTTAGATTCAAGAATTAGCTCTTTTAAGATACTTGAAACTATAAAAAATGAGGAAAATGAAAGTAATTATATGTATTACATTTGATGAAGCAAGAAGTAGTATTTTGTTTTACATAAATTTAAAAATTACATAAAGAAACCTTTAAAAGTAAAAGGCAAGTGGCAAATTCAGAAAGATATTTATAGCATACAAAATAGTGGTTTATCTTTTACATAAAATAGTACCTACTTCCAAATGAAAACTGAAAGTTTAGTCCAAAACAGTGATGTGTGTCAATAGGTAATTCATCAAAAAAGAATGCAGACAGTCTAAGTAAAACAAGGCCAATCTTAATAAAAGAGTAAGGGAGATTAAAATAAAGGCAATTTTTTTTTAAATACTACATGCTAGCAAAGGTGTAGAGAAAGCAGATATTTCATCAAATTGTCATAGGAGTTGAAGTTCATGTAGTATTTCCCAAAAAGAACTTAAGTTTTTCAAAAGCCTAAAATGTTTATATCCACTGTTTTTCCATTTCTCACAGTATATCTTAAGAAACTAAATATTTACTAGAAGTTGTTTATAACAGGAAATACTTAAATTTTCCTCAATAAAAGGAAATTTAAAGAATGGTATATGCCTATAATGGAACATAACTAGTCCTAAAAACTCATGCTACCCAAAAATGGCTGGAAAAGTGTGCATTATATGTAACAAGAAAAAATACAAATAAATACAAATAACAGCCATTCATATTTAACAAATATTTATTCAGTGCTTACTACATACAAGATACAGTTCTATCTGAAAATACTACCTGCCCTCATGACCTATTTTTCACAAGTCAATTTATATACACACATATATAAAAATATCTATACATACATGTTTTAGACAAATCTATACAGATACATGGACATACAGTATATGTATATACATGTATACACACACATTAGTGCATATCCAGATTAGTAAGTATGTATATACACTGAGTATTAGATAAAAGAGTACAAACAAATACACTGAAATGTCAGTAATAGCTGCCTTTGGTGGATGTGACAGAGATTCCTGGTAGTGTAAACGGACAATTAAGACATCAACTACGAATACCCCTCCACAAAGTGGCTTCATTTGAAACATTACGTACACTTCCCTGCAACTAGTGAGTGTCCTCAAATTCTTTTTTGTTTTTATTTTTTGTGGTGCTAGGGATCAAATCCAAGTTCTTGCACAAGCTAAGCAAGCACTCTTCTACAAAGGCACAGTAGGGCTGGGGATATAGCTCAGCAGCACAAGCACCTGCCTGGCCAAGTGTGAAGTCGTGAGTTTGATCCCCAGCACCAAAAAAAAAATTAATTTAGAATCCACACAGGCACATTATGTAATGTGGGCTAGAAAATTATTAATCTCATATGTTGTATTACTCAACGTGCAGACGTTCTTAAATTTACCTCAGAACACTAAGAACAGTAAGACTTATATGCACTGCAGATTTCAGTAACTGAATAAATAAGTAAATATTAGGAAAGGAAGGGAAGAAGCCAGAGGTATGCTGGAAAGGGGGCCTGGAACACTTGTTCTCCAACTGAGGAGCATGTTCTATGCAGTCTAATCCATCTATCTTCACTGCCACTTCCACTACGTACCTATCGACAAGTTAGAGCACCTTATAAATGAGAAAAGGACAATCCTACTCACCACAGATCAGAACGGAAAAGGAGTGTGCATTCCTTCCTCCTTTGTGCTCCTCTTTTGGGAGAGTGGTAGAATACTGAGCCAGTTGAGAATAAAAAAATAAGCATGACTTTTAATTCCTAAACTCACTAAAATTCTCTCACACTGAGTGAATCTGACTCCAAATCTAGAAAGAGGTCACAAACAGCCAAGCAACATTCCTGTTCCCCTTCAACAATAAGATAGAAGAGCTATGAGCACTGGCACTTTGTAACTTATTTCTGGTTCTCTGGAAACTTCAAGGAATACAACTTTTAAGACGTGTGTTATAGATAATATATTCCCTTGCCACCTCCTCCGCAGGCCTCCCGTAATTTTGGATGCGGCTGAATCTAGCCTTTGTCATTGGTTGGTCGTCTAGCGCTCAGACTGACAGGGCGAGCGTTTCACCCGCCCAATGGTGGAGCCAGTGTAACTGCCGGAAAGGAGGGTCTTTCTCTTTCGGTTTTGCTTTCGCTTTGCCTATTCACAGCGGCCATGAAAGAGTATCCTGCCGCGCTGTCTTGGAGCCAGCTAAGCATAGACTAAAACCTAAAAAACCTTTCCTTGCCTAACTTTGGGCGTCAGGTATTTTGTCTCAACAACAAGTAAAAAGTAACTAAGACAGACATGAAAACAATTTGATTTCAATTTGGCTCTTCTAAGGATTCAGATTTTTTTCTATGTAATTAAATCCTTCAGAGCCCCACGGTTTTATTAAGATCACTGAGTTCATTTACACATATATTAAACAATGTTAATAAAATATAAATAGCAATTTAAGTGGCTTCTATTCTTACAATTTTCTTATATTTTGTTCAATAAATTTAAGAAAAAAATAATTCCACTCCCCTCCCCTACTTGCTACAACAAAATACCCTGGATTTACTATCACAGCGGTACCTAATTTCTGGAGAAGGATCGCAGGACCTGAACAATCTCAATTCTATCAACCGTTTGCTGGACTTCGACGACAAACCTACACCTGCTAAGGTCTGTTTCCTCACCCATAAAGTGTGAACATGGGCCTCTGCCATTCAGGTCTGTCCTTGCTCAGTGCTGGTAGGTCCTAGGGGGGAAAAAAAAACAAGCAATTAATGAAAAGTTTCCTTCAAAAAAAAAAAATTGGTGAATGCCGCCAGACAGGTCGGATTCCGACGCGGTCTAGGAGAAGTAGGAGTGGACACTCGCGCAAGAATAAGTTCTCAAGGAACAGGAGCTCAGTGCCAGCACTGCGCGGCCTCCTGCGAGTGTCCAGGTCCCCGGCTGGGTTCAACGTCTCCTAGTAGAACACCAAGACCCTGAGACTCAACCTCCTCTTCCCCCTTCCCTCCGCCTTGACAGGGAGCGCAGCTGCGAGGAGACCAACGATCTCTAAGCCGCAGTCGCCGCTCTGGAGCCCACTCACTTTCCTACCTCCTTCACTTGAGCCGCAGCTTTGCCCGCCCTGGTCCGCTTCTCACACGGCCTTTCGAGCATCTGAGGGGACACCGTAATCACGCGAGACACTCGGTGCAAATTACCCAAGGGCCACAGCCCCCCGGCCCCAAAAAGAAGTCCCAGAACTATACTGCACGGAGACACTTGGGGGCGTGTCCCAGGGGTGGGAGGGGCGGAGCGGGGACCAGAGTGCCGCAGGACGTGGCTCCTGATTGGCCAGATGCCCCGCTTCCTCGTTGGAGGGCGGGCCCTCGGGCGCTTCAACACCTTGGATGACAAATAGGTTTTTTTTGCGGGGAGGGGGGGTTGTTTTTTTTTTAGGGATAGGGTTTTTGATAT
>PVJX010010039.1:0-37724 GCA_004027295.1 Dolichotis patagonum
TAGAACCAAATATGCCATCTCCCCGCCCCCCTTAGCAAGTGGGAGCCAGAGATCTGAGCATCTCTTGGGAAGTTGACTATATGTAATACAGCAAGTAAGTGGGATTTCCTTCTACTATCTCTTTGAAGGCAAATATTTTTATCACCATTTTGTTTTGTCCTGATTCATGGTATTGCTTTATTCAATATTCAGTTTTGATAAGCTCTATATTATTCTGTATTTCTTTTAATTTTGCTATACCTGATTGAAAAACAACTATTGTGAAGATAACAAGATATACAATGGTACCTATTACTGTTATTCCGGTAACCTGCTGTGAAGTTCTGTACCAATTTCACTACACTGTCTCAATTGGCTTTATTCCATCCTGTTCTGCTGTATACTACTACCTCCAAGTTAATAAAAAATTAAATAAAAATAGAACATGAGAAAACAAGGTAACAAAATACCTCCAAAAACTCCCCACTCCGCCAAAGCTGATCCATGGGGCATAGATGAGGAGAAACTCAAAAACAAAACAACATAATTATTTAAGGTGATTAAAAAGGAAATAACAACAAAACAGATCAGTAAGGTCCTTTTTTCTGTTTTGCTTTTTTTCTCCTTAAAATTTTAAAAATAATAATTATTGCTGTAATATTTTGATTGATACACAGTATAAAAATATGAAAGCATGATATCAATAATATGAAATGCAGGTAGCAGAGACATTAAAGTACATGGATTTTGTACCTACTTAAATTTATCAGTTTAAGAGTCCGGCAGTTTAGCTCAGTGGCACAAGGTCCTGCCTGGCAAGCACTAGGTTGCAAGTTTGATCCCCAGTCCCTAAAAAAATGTTATCAGTTTAGCATACATTGTTACAGTATATTTTATGTAAGTTTCATGGTAATCACAAGTGAAAACATGGAGATATGTAAAATATATGAAGAGAAGAATCAAATTATACCATTTCAGAAAATCAAATCAGAAAACAAAACAGCAAGAGAGAAAGAATAAAACAATTTTAAAACATAAAAAAATTAAAGTAGCACTAGTAAGTACTCATCAATTACTTCAAATATAACCTTAAACTTTCCAATCAAAACATAAAGTTTCATATAGATTTAAAAGTGAGGATTCAACTATTTGTCACCTGAAAAGTGTCCTTTCATTTTTAATAACAAACATAGATTGAAAGTAAAGGAATGGAAAAGGTTACCCCATGAAAATGTAACCAAAAGACAACAGCAGTTGATATAATTAGACAAAATAGATGGTATCAAAAACTTTCACAAAAAAACAAAGAAAATTATTATATAATAATAAAGAAATAAAGTTAGAAAGATTTAAAAACATGAACAGATACATGCACATAACACTGGAACACCTAGACTTATAAAGAAAGTAACAATAGACCTCAGGGTAAGTTAAAGAGCAATGCAATAATAATAATTGCAAGTTTCAATATCCCATGACCAACAACAGGTATATAATTACAGTAAAGGATAAATAGACAGCTACCTTAAATAATGCTATTGATGGAATGAATTTAACAGATGAATATGGAATACTTCATCCAACAGCACCATAGTACATACTCATTTCAAGCATATGTGGAGAACTGCCCAAGATATATTAGGCCACAAAACAAGTCTTTAAAAGTGTAACATGCCTGAAATTATATTAAATAAATAAAAATACATAAATAACTTTTCAGAGTGAAAGACTATAAAAATAAAAAATAAGCGAAGAAAAATTCACCAATGTGGAAAATTACACACCCCTAAACAACCATTGGATTCATGAAGAAACCAAAATGAAAGCAAAACATATATCATGTGAAAACAAAAACTGAGATGCAACATACCACACTTATAGGGTATGTTATGATTAAATATGATTTGTCACCAGAAAAACTCATATTGCAGCTTGGTAGCCAGTGTAATCATCTTCAGAGGTAGTGGCTCCTTTAAGAGTATTTATGCCTTTAGTCAGATGAGTGAGTTCTCACTTTTACAGGACTAGATTGATTATCACAAAAATACATTTTCATCAAACAAACCTGACACTTTCTCCAGCTTTCTCCCTCATGTGCATTCCTACTTCCGTTTCCAATTTTCCACCATGACATGTTTCCACATGTTTCCACATAACATGTTTCAGGCAATAGAACCAAATAACCTTTTTTATTTATACAGTGCCCAATATTGTGTTACAGCAACACTAAATAGACTAAAGATCCAAAAGCAGTTCAAAGAAGTTTATAGTGGTAAATACCTACATGAAGAAAAAAAGAAAGCTCTCAACCTAAATTTATACCTCAGAAGATAGGAAAAGAACAAACTAAGTTTACAGCTAAAAGAAGGAAATAGTATACCAGAAAAGAAATAAGTAAAATAGACTAAATATGGAGTAAAAAGATAAGTGAAACTCAGAGAAGTTTTCTTTTGAGAAAATAAATAAAATTGCCAAAATATTAGGTAGACTAAAAAGAAATTAACAAGATTCAAATAAATACAACTATAAATGAAACTATATATTACAGGTGAGCTCACAGAAATGATTTGGGTCATAAGAGACTACTATAAACAAGTATATGTGAACAAATTTAATAACCTAGTAAAAAACACTCAGAAACATATAGTCTACCAAGGCACAAAAAGAAAATGTTTATGTTTACAGTAAGAAGTAAACAGTTGAATCAGTAACCAAAATACTTCCCTAAACATAAAAGCCTAAAATATGTTGGCTTTACAGATGGATTTTCATTAGCATTTAACAAGAATTAACAGAAATCTTTTTAAAAAGTCTTCCAAAATATTGAAGAGGATAGAATACTCCAAATTAATTTTATAAGTCCAGAATTACCTTGATATCAAACATAAACAAGAAACCATAAGAAAAGAAAATTACAACTAGATGTGGTGGTACATTCCCATAATCCCAGCACTCTGGGAAACTGAGCAGTAGGATAACAAATTTGAGCCCAGCTTGGGCAACTTAGTGCCCTAGCAAGACCCTGTCTCAAAACAAAAGAATGAAAAATGGTTGAGGGCATAGTTCAGTGTGAAGACCCTGGGTTCAACATCCCAATGCCAGAAAGAAAGAAAGAAAGAAAGAAAGAAAGAAAGAAAGAAAGAAAGAAAAGAGAGAGAGAGAGAGAAACACACACAGAGAGAGAGAGAGAGAGAGAGAGAGAGAGAAGCAAAGAAGGAAAGAAGGAAGGAAGGAAGGGAGGGAGGTAAAGTGCAGGGTAACAGCCATAGTGAACACAGACACCTATGAAAAATCCTCTACATAACACAATCAAAATCAAACTCAGTAACACATTTAAAGAATTATGTACAAAGGTTGAATGAGATTTTACCTGAGATCCAATGTTTCAAAATAAGTAAATTCAACATAAAGAAATATGATATATTACATAAAGGTAAAAAACATAGGATCATCTCAACTGATGCAGAAAAACCATTGGTAAATATCCTTTCATGATAAAAAGTTTCAATAAATTAGATATAGAAAAGGAAGTATTTCAATACAGTATATGTCCTATGTGACAAGCACATAGCTAAGATTATATTTAATAGTAAAATAATGAAATGTTTCTCTCTAAGATCAGGAGGAAGATAGGAATGCCTGCTTACTAATTTAATGCAACATAGTACTACAAATCCTAAGCAAAACAATTAAGCAAAAACATAATAAAAGGATTCACTTTGAAAAAAATCAGTAAAATGGTCTTTGTTTGCAGATGAGGTAATATTATATACAACAAATCCTAAAGGCTCAGCCCAAAACTTGTAGAATAGGTTAATTCAGTAGAGTTCCAGAGTACAAATTAACATTTGGAAAGTCAATTATATTTCTCTACACTAACAATAAACTATCCAAAAATTAAGAAATTAGTCACAATTATTTCATCATAAAAATAAAATACTTACATAAGGTTTGGCAAAGAAAATAAAATATCTAAACACTGAAAATCATAAAACATTAATGAAAATACTGGATATACAAATAAATGAAAAGATGTTCCTTGTTAGAAAGAATTAGTACTATTAAAATAGCCACACTATCTAAATCAATCTGCAGATTCATGAAATCCCTATGAATATTGTAATGGCACTTTTCTCAAAATAGCAAAACATCTTAAAAATCATATGAGATCACAAAAGAACCCAAATGCTTAAAGTAAACCTGACAAGAGAAACAAAGATATAGTCATCAGACTATTTGGTTTCAAATTATATTACAAAGCTATAATATTTAAACAGTATGGTACAGGTATAAAAGCTAGCATGTAGACCAGTGGAACAGAAGACAGAGACCAGAAATTATGCCATGTATATATATGTACTCAACTACTCTTTGATGCACCAGGAATGGAGAGAGTAGAATCTCTTCAATAAATGGTACTTGGAAAATTGGTAGTAAACATGCAAAAGAAAGAGATCAGACCTTATTTCATACCATATAAAATGCACTCAAAATGAACTGAAGATTTAAACCTAAAATCTCAAGCTGTACGAATCTTCAAATAAACATAAGCAACAATCTCCTTGAATATTAGTGTTTGCAATGACTAAAATACCGTAATTGCAGGTAACAAAGACAAAGAAAAACAAGTGAGAGTATGTTAAACTAAATTGTTTCCACCTAACAAAGGAAATAGTTAACAAAATGATAGAAGAAAGCATTTGCCAATTATAAGTCCAATATGTGAGGAATTTATGCAACTCAATTGAAATAAAATAAACTAATTACAAATGGACAAAGAACCATGACAGACATATTTTCAAAAAACACATGAAAATTGACAACAGCTATATGGAAAGATGCTCTAGATTGCTTATCATAAGGAAAATACAAGTGTAGATGAATAAAAACATGTCTTTGAAAGCAGAAGGGGACCAGGGAAAGGAGTGACAAGGATAGAGGATAAAAGTGGAGAAGAAGGAGTATGGAGTACAGCCATGTCACTTACCCCAAGGCCCGAGTGTGCTTATGTTTACTTACAAGTAGTGCAGGCTGTATAGAGGTGACTTCCCTAGATTGGCTTTCAGTTTACTTAGCGAGACTGGCTGAGGTTGGGCACATATCTTCATGAAAGCAGGCAGGAAATAATGGACTAATATATAGTTTATTATCAACATCTATGGCTGAGCTCAGACAGACAAGTCATAATACCGTGGGACTGAGATATGGGATAATGTCTTTGCTGAGGCCTACATCACACCAAAGAAAATTTCCTTCCCAGAATTGGCTACAAAGCAGGTTACTCATTAACCATAACCTGAATCTGGCTGTTTCTATCCCTTATATAAGGCTGCTCTGTTCCCTTATTATAAGTCTTACAAGCCTTTCCTCTTGTCTAGCATATCCAGTCACAATCCCTCACCATTTACCTCAGTGAATAAATACCAAGATTCTGAGTGGCATGTAGTCTTTTGTTCCTAGAGAGCAACTGGTCACCATGGATCCTTGCTATGCACAGCTCTTCTTTGTCTCTTGCCTTTTCTTTCCTCTTCCGCCATGCACTGTAACCCGAACAGGGGACTGGAACCCACTGCAGGAATTTCTGATAAGGGAAGGCAGATATGATCAAATTATGTTAATATGTAGGTATGAAACGATTACAATGAGAAACCTAGTATTATTTTGTATGGTTAGTATGTATCTAATAGCTAGAATAAAAATAAATTTTAAGTGGCTAACATTTAGCTACTTGACTTTCCTGATTTTCTGGATGTTAGCATGGGGCAAAAACTATAGGAAAGTAAGAAGTCATCTCTCTACATTTTTGAACAGTTGTCAAAATATTGAGATTGAGTACATAAAACAATATGTCTGTCTTCAGTGGTTTGCATATCTTGAATATTATGAAAAATGTCACATTGAAATTCTAAGTTTAGATTTCTCTTCCAGGTAATTAATTTATGTCATTTGCATATATACCTAGCAGTGAAAATACTGGATCACATTATAGTTCTATTTTTCATTTTGTGAGAAACTTCTGCATTGTTTTCCAGAGTTGAGGCGTCATTTTACATTTCCATCAATGGTGCACAAGGACTACCTTTCTCTACTATCTGGCTATCATTTATTATCTTTTTTCATTTTCATAATACTCATTTTTAAAAAAATAGCAATGATAATACCCATTTTAACAGGTAGGGAGTGGTATCTCACAGTGGTTTTAATTTACTTCCTTGTCTTTTTATTTTTTATTTTTTCTAGATTTCAAGTATAAAAGAAAACATGTGCTACTTTTATTTCTGAGTCTGGCTTATTTTGACTAACACGATCATCTATAGTTCCATCCATTTTCCTAAAAATTATGTGATTTTATTTTTTTTTATTACTGGCTAATACTCCACTGTGTACATGTACCACATGGTCTGTATCCACTTACTGCTGCTCATGGAAATCTTTTCTAATTCCTTAATTTTTCTTCTGTAAATTATGCTGTGACACACAGAAGTATGTGGGCATCTTTCATGTGCTGACTTTGATTTCTTTGAGTATATTCAGACTCAGCAAACTATCATCCATAATGCATAAAATCCTCGAAACATTTAACACCAAAAGAACAAACAATCTAATGAATCAATGGAGAAATGGGCTGAATGAACATTTCTTTTTAAAAAATGATACAAATGGCCAATAGATATATGGAAAAAATGTTCAACATCTTTATCCACTAGAAGAAATACTCATCAAAACTATAGTGAGACTTCATCTCACCAGTCAGAATGACAATCATCAAATATATGAAAAAACAATAAATTCTGGAAGGGATGGAGAGAAAAAAGTTAACAAAATACTTTCTTCATTAACAAAATTAAATGTTTTCATTACCATCATTAAAAGGGCATATTTTAAAGCAATATCAACAATATATTTTATGAAGAAGTATGACCAGAATTGGTCTCTAAAATCAAAAATAAGCAAATTAGCATTTCTAAATGCGAGTTATTTTTCTTACAATAGTTACCACTCCCTTTTAAAAAAACAATTATCAGAAATAAAACAGAGTGGAAAGTACCTTTAAGAAAAGATATAAAAAAGGCTTTCTGCTTATGGTATCAATGTAAGTTCAGAAAATCTGAAGAAATCAACCAAAACATTACTTGAGGTAATAAATGAGTTCATTGTAGACCTACAATGAAATAAACCTACAAAAATAAATTGAATGCAACCTCATATATAATACAGAAAATACAATAACACAAAAAAGAGCCTCATTCACAATAGTTACTAGAAACAGTAAATGCCCATGTATCAGTTATATTTGTGATGAAAAGAATATTGACACTCAAATGAGTAAAAACTAGAACAATAAATAAATGGGGTACTATATATTCCTCATTGAAAAATGATTGAATAAATATGAGAGTACACAAAATCACAAAATCGGACTACAAATCACGGTTGTCAGAATTATGTGATACTACAATAAAATGAAGGAGACTGATCAGTAAAGTGGATTATCCAGAAATTGATTCAGATTATTCTTATAGCTAGAAATACTATATGAGTATAAGTTATACAATAGAGACAATAGCCATAAATATACAGTTAGTATACAGTATAGCAATATACATTAACAAATAAATATATAATTTATATCCATATTTCTCGCTATATATTTACTACAAATTTCAGGTTATATAATTAGTTTTAAATACAATGTATGTTTTATTAAATTATAAAGTTACATTATTTTTAGAGACTTGAAATTCCATCATCATCAGGAGAGTTCTGACAAAGTTTCTAAGAATTAAATGCATTCATTACATTATGACAAGTAGACTCAGTTAAAGGTAGTGGGAAGAAATCCATGCAGACCAATGTCTGGAGACCTTGGAGATAGGAGATGACAGGCCATGTAAACAGTCAGCCTTAGGAAATGCCAGGAAAACAGTAAGATGTTAGTGATCCAATAGATAGGTAGAGGACAGAAATGTGGGTGATAAAGGAGGAAAGAATTATTTGGATAAGCACTTGATGTCTGAAGTTGTGGTAGCAAGTTTTACAGTCCTGGTTGCTATTCTGGGCTTCAGAATTGCAACTCAAGTTCCAAAAAATCAGGGGAGAAAACCGTGAAGTCCCAGTCATGGAAAAATCAGTCAACTAGGTAGATTATCAAAGGAGAAGCCTTGTTATGGAGCTACTGTGCAAGATATAAACACAAATTCAGAAGGAAGCAGCAATCAACTTAGAGAAAACACACTGCTCTAGTTTAGGCTTAGTACACTGCACATGCAGGGCTAAAGTGCTTCTAGCTATAAGGATCTTAAAAAGATCTCGAGTGTGGCAAATCAGATAGCTAACCATAAAATAGCATATTTATTCCAGCTATGGAAGGGAGAGATATTTTTTCAATTTACAAAGGAAATGTATCGTCTTATACAAGATAAATGTATTTAAATGCCTTAAAAATAAAAAGCCGTTAAGCTATGAAATGTAGCATAATGAGTATCAAAAGGAAGGATCATAATGGAAAAATTCATGAGAAAAATGTAACCGATAATGGCATACTACCCAACCTGAATAAAAAATTAATGCACATATATCAGGATAATACTCGGATTCTAACTGATAAGTTAACAAAGATGATGAACAGGCAGTTTATATAAAAGGAAATTGAAATAAGATATCATCATGTGTAAAAAAGATAAATCCTAGATAGCACTTAAATGAATACAAATTAAAATAACTTAAAAGATCCACTGCTTATCTATAAAACTATCAGAAACACAGTGTGTAAAGTCAATTCCTAGTGGAAATTTGAGTAAATGGGTGCACTTAACCATTTCTAGAGGCACTATCATTTGATTCACTTTTGCAGGAGACTAACTCGCAATAAAGAAGAGAATAGAGAAATGATTCATAATTTTTCTTATAGCAATTGCATTACAGAGAATGTATTTATACTCCCAAGGAAATAATAAAAGTTGGAAATGTATTTGTACTAAAACTGGATGCAGAGTTTTTAAATGGAGAGGAGAAGAAGGGTTGATGGAAGGGGAAGGAAACGGGAAAAAAGACCTAAGATTATGTATAGGCAGAAATTCCCCATGATGCATATGGTCACTACGTGTGGCAAACATCTACTAATAAAAAATAAGTCAGTAATTTCTCATGATAATTCTCTGTACAATTATTATTTTGAAAATAGTGCACAGTCCAAATGTTCTGCATTACTAATATGGCAAGAAAGAGGATATTTATAGTTGCTAAAAGAGACAAATGTTAGTCATACGTTGTTATACATAAATATGTGTGTAAAATTGCTAGGTGAAAAAATCAGCACAAATAGTAAGTACACAACCTCACAGTCACATTAATACCTATCAATCTTTATGTAATTTTCTGTTTCTTCTGTCAATTTTGACAAGCTATTATTTTCCTAATAATTTGTGCATATCATTTAAATTTCTAAATTAAAGAATTGAACTATTTAGATATTTTAAGCTTAGAGGATTTTTTATATATTTCTTTCCCTTTTCATCCTTGATACTGGTTATTTGTGCCTTCATTACCTCCTCTTTGGACAATACTAACACAAGTTTATATATTTCACTCGTCTCTTCAGTCAACTTTCAGCTTAGTTGAATTTGTTCTACATTGGTTTTCTACTTTAATTCTGTTCTTATCTCTGTTATTTACGTTCTTCTATATTCCTTGAGTTTAAATGCTGCTTCTTTCTAACTTCTTCAAATGGAGGTTTATATCGTTTGGCATATCCATTGGTATTGACTTTCAGCCTGTCTTCTTTCTAGTGTAGTACTTATGGCTACAAATATTTCACCAACCCCAGTGTAAACTACAACTTATACATATATATCAGTCTATATACATTAACAGTACATATATGTTCATTAATAGTATATGTATTCATTATCATCCAATTCAAAATATTTCTAATTTCTATTATGGTTTCTGTCTTTCACAGATAGATTATAAAGAAGTATATGTCTTAATAATTTTAGAAGCATTTATAATTGTCATATAATTATCCTAGTGTTGTTAATTACTAGCTTGACGTCATTGTGGTCAAACAACCCACTTGATATACTTTAAATCCACGGAAAGTTATTCAGATTTGATTTATAACCCAGTGCTTTTACAATGTAGTGCTTTGTGCTTACAGTGCAGTGGTATGCTGGCATATGTTTAAAAGACGGTTCTCATGAAAACAAAAGTCACGTAGCTGTCCATGCACTACTTTTGGAATTATTTTCATGGTGTAAATATATCCACCATGGCCAGTATTGTCATTGAGAAACTGGTTCCTAAAACTGTGAGGTACCAGCACCACAAGGAAACAGTTGCACTCCACCTAGGTTGCTTGTGTCTTTGATAAAAGATTTCAGACCAAATACGTAGGCTGTTGTATAGACTATAGGCTGAGTTTATTGGGAAAATGATAGATTTTCAGAACAAGAGGGAGAATATGCCTTCAAGTGTGAAGGCGGGAAAGCACCAAGATGGCAGTTACACTGAATGAAATCTCAGAGTGCATTTACTGTATGATTAACTGGGTCTTTTGAGGAATACTCTTTACTTTCTTCTAGGGCATTGTTCTTTACAAGGAAAATGGACTATGTTGACCTATTATTTTTACTTTAAAATTTAGAAACAAATTTTATTTAAGGTCTGAAATACAATTCCTAGAATTTGAACTTTGTCAAAGAACTGTGTCTACACAATAATGCATCTCCTCCATCATGTTATAATGTACATTGGATTCAAATACAAAACCATGAAACAAACCACCATCCTTCAAGAGTTTGAGCAACACCATGAAACAAACCACCATCCTTTAACAATTTGAGTCATAGAATGCCTAAGGAACAACATAGATTTGCAAAGGATGGGTTATTCTATGTCATTTAAGCACAGAAAAAGAGAGAGAGAGAGAGAGAGAGAGAGAGAGAGAGAGAGAGAGAGAGAGAGAGAGAGAGAAATGTACAGATTTTCAGGTATATACATTAAGTTGAACACTAGGTACTAGGAATCAGGGCGTTTTGTCACATAGAATTTAACACATATTAAAAAATTGTGTAGCCTCAAAAGGATAGAACCACCAGCATTTAAGCAATGTTGTCAACTAGGACCTGTTTTAAAAGAAAGAAGATGTCTGTTTACTGCCTAAGTGGATATTTTAGGATAAGTTTGTTTTGAGATCTTGAGGATTTTTTACAACCTCGTTCACGGTTTATACTTTGCAGTGGTTCAAGAGTTTAGCAACAAGCTCACAGGATGTTATTTTCTCTTGGGCTAAACTTTGACAGCACACACTTGTGTGGGTTCATCTATAGTGATTAAGAAAGCAAAGGGAAAAAAATCATATCATTTTTGCTATTCATGTGCCCCCCCAGTTGCCTATTTACAGGTCTGCTAGTGTGTTTCTGTCTATTGTCAAGTTATCAACCAAATATCACTGAATGTAGAGCTGAGAAGAGATGACATATATCACTCTCACAAATCAGTATGACCTGGTTCTAACATACCACTGTGGATACATCCCTTATGTCAAATTGCTAATTCCATGTTTAAATATTACGTATCCTTACTGATTATTATTTATGTTCTTTTATATTATTTACTGAGAGGTGTGTAAAAGTTCTCATTAAAGCGATATATTTGTAAAATTTTCCTTGTATTTTTGGTCAATTTTTGCTTTATACTAGGTGTCTTCAGACTATTTTATTATGTGCACATAAATTTAGAATTGCTATTTCTTCCTGAGTGATGATTATATATCAATTTAAACTCTAGTAATCTCTCTTTTCTTAAAGCCTGTTTTACTTGGAGGAGATAAACTTAACTGAGAGACAAATGTTAGCAGACTTTCTACACAACCGTACAACCAAAAGTCAAAGCCCATGCCCCTCATTGTTTTCTAGTGCCCTCACCAAATACAAATTCAAATGAAAAAAGTTACAGTTATCTGAAATAGTAACTCATATATATTTTATAAAAATATTTTGAGGGCCAGGAATACAGCTCAGTGGCACAGAACCTGACTGGCAAAAGTGAGATCAGGGATTCAATTTTCAATACAAAAAAAATGAGTAGGTTTAATACATATTGACTTTTCCAGAAAAACAACCACTATGTAAATAATAAATCGTATTTCATTTTGTCCATAATTTAAGGAATAAATTTTCATCATTTCAGATAGCTATGTTTCATTGTCAATTAAACACATCAAATTTAATTATCAAATATACTACTTTAAACCCTACACTTATAAATGTTGTATTCACAGGCTGGGGATTTAGCTCAGTGGCATAAGCACCTGCCTTGCAAGCACGTGGTCATGAGTTCGATCCCCGGTACCAAAAAAGAAAAAAAAATTATATTTATAATGGTTCCAAATATGCATACAAGGGCGCACTTTATTACAAATTCTGGTGGAGTAGTACCTGAGCACCTACATGTGCAAATACATACTTTTTAAAAATTTACTCCCCTCTTTTATAGCATGTTTGGGAATACATAAAATCCTAAATAGAAGAAAGTGATATTGTCTATGAATTTCATATTTAAGGAAGAGTCACAAAATATCTATCATAATTTAGGGCATTTTAGATGAATAATCAGAAGACATTTTTTGAATATGAGAATCTCAATGGAATTGCAAACAACTCTTAATACCTACAGCTTCAAGACATCTGGGCATTAAAATCTAAACCCAAATCATCGTATTTACCAAGGAGATAGATGACTGTTAGACTTTTGTTTTTTACTTACAAACCCAAAGGAATTTTTCATCCCTGTGAAACTCAAACCAGGTGACCTAGTATTAGTACTGGTAAGCCAATTCTAAGAATGTAAAAGTCAGTTAAAAATCCTTGCACAGTAGGAAAAACGTCAGTTGGCCTCTCTGGTACCAACACCTTTGCTTTTTGCTGAACACCAATCTAAATATTATATTTAAGTCTTCCCAAATGCATTTGAATAAAAAGTAGAAATGTCTTTGTCTCTCATTATATACTTATTTCATTTAGAGTTGCCTGATTATTCAAAACCTTGAGAAACCATTCTTTTTTAACTTTTATAACCTTTACAATCTATACCTGACAAAATAATCTTTGTACTGTCAAGATAACACTACATAGTGATTAAGAGAGCAGGTTCTTAACACTGACTGCCTAGGATTAAACTCAGGTTATTTTACTTAATAGATACATTTGTGATCATCAACTTCATAAAGTTAGCAGAGGAAACACAAGTTAATAGGTTTAATATGCCCTAGGGAGAGCTAATTTTTATTAGATAATTTTTCCTTAGTCCTTTTAATCTAGTACTAGTACACAGCATAAGATATAATATCTGTTTATAAAGTACAAGTTAACATGTCTTTATGGCATGAATTATAACAATAGAATGGAACAAAAGAAAACAGCCTACCCACAAATCTAACCTAAAGATGTTGTACACATTAGTATGAGCACCAACTCAATACCTTACAAGATTTCTGCCTAAGACAGATAGCCTTATACTTATTAAGGACCTACTATGTATGTCTAACACTGTGCTATATACTCTGGGTCATATTAAATCCATGAATAGAATAATTGTGTGTTTTCCCTACTTGCAGTAGAAGAGAAAACTCAGTAAGCAACCCACTTGAACATAACCTTAAAAGCTATCTGATCTAAGTGAAAATCGATTAAGAAAAAAATTCCCTAAGGTCTTGTTAATTTCCTATCATCTTGTTTTTAAGTCTAATAATACTTTTATTCTTTGTTTTGATTGGTTTTAGTCTGTTTTCTATTATTTGATTTCAATTATGTGTGAAGGTATGGACAGCTATTTTGAAGAGAACAAGAGACATTATGGTAGCCATGAGTGATTTTCCTATTGTCTGGTTTTGAAGGCCTGTAATGCTTTCATTCTTTTGTTTTGATTGGTTTCATACTATTTTGATTTGTTTGAGTTCATTGTGTATGAAGATATGGACACGTATTTTGAAGAAAAAAAGAGACATTATGGTAGCCACTGTTCATTTCCTTTTGTCTTATTTTGAAGTCCTGTGTTGCTTGCATTGTTTTGCTCTGGTCTGATTTGTTTTGCTTTTGTTTTTTTCTCTTTAAAATAAAATTTAAAAAAAACCAAAAATTTCTTAGAGGTGCTAGACATGACTACAAGATGCTATGGGGATAGGAAAGGGTGCTGCAACTCAACACGTGGCCATGAAAGGTAAAGAAAGACAGCCTGCAAGTGTTGATAATCCAGTTAAATTTCATATAATGAACATATCAAATTTGGACCAAAAGAATAATAAGAGCATGAAGAACTGTGTAAGTTAAGACTGAGAAATCTCCAACAACATGCCACACTCCAGGAACTACAAATAGTTTATTTTGATGGAACTCAAACTAAAAGACAGTGTTTTAAAAAATTAAGTTGAAAAGCAAAGTGGGCATCAGACCATGGCAAACTGTGCATATCATGATAAAGAATATAATCTTTATCCTAAGTATAATTGCAGAGTGAGTACATTCTGA
This sequence comes from Dolichotis patagonum, assembly GCA_004027295.1. NCBI lineage: Eukaryota > Metazoa > Chordata > Mammalia > Rodentia > Caviidae > Dolichotis > Dolichotis patagonum. Next base: position 14,508 of record PVJX010010039.1, read on the forward strand.
GAAAGACGTGAATCAATTATCTGTACTAGAAAAAGACATTTTCTCAGAGAAGTTAGAGGACTAATTCTTAATAATCTGCGACAGGTTCACCCATGATCTATAATTGTTGCTAACAGAGCATTTAAAGAACTTTTAAAAGTCTTTAAACATGAACTTTAACAGTAGTTTAAAACTCTATAATGTGGAGTTAGATATAGTTTCCCTTTATTCCCTATTTAAACAGAGTATAATATTCTAAATGCTATTTTTAAGTACAATATTCTTTGGGCATTTTATGTCCTTTTAGTTTTCCGTGTTCTACCTTGGCAAGAACATCACATTTACTATGAAATTAAAGTCCAGAAATACTTCTGTGAACGTCACATTGACTTAATGTATCACACGGTTTCTGACAGTTCCTCATGGCACTTTTATGATTCTTTTCCAAATTTCTCTGACTGTGAGAACTCCCAGATGCAAAGACATTTCAGATCTTTAGAAGCACTTCTGGGATTATAGCATCAGTAGCTTGCAGCTGATATTTCTTAGATATACTCCAACAGGAGTGAAACAAATTTTAACAAATACTATTGGACTAAATACTAAAGTCTATTATAGCAAACTCAGATAAGTGCGGTGCTACAACACTTAACATTCATCACCACTTTTACACTTTGTACTCAGCTTGTTTCTACCCATTATAAACTTGATGAGAACAAAGGACAACATCATTGTCATCTGTGTAATCCATAGCATCTGACATAGCTACTAGTGTTATTTAGATGACTGATTTTTAAAATGAAGTATGTTGGGGGGAAACCACTCTATATTTTTAAAAACACAGTAAGTTCCACTTAAATACACTTCAGATATTTTATTTTCAAAGAGATGAGAGTCTATTTAAAAAGTCATTTCTGCTAATAAGATTGTGTAACTACAAGGCTTTCCAAAAGATGAACTGATTCTGAAAGCAGATGTGCAGTATTTCATTTTTCATGCTAGTTACTAAGGGAATACCTGAATGCAGATTCCATTTTACCTAAGACTCATTTAAAATACTGATCAGAAGAGGAGGAAGAAGCTTCAAGACACTTAATAAAATGATTTAAGAATCAGTCTTATTGGAAGAAAGAATATGTTTTATATAATCAATCTCTCTATTTCAGCAACTGAGCAAAAATACAGAGAAGAAAGCAAGGAACCAGAGAGATGTCCATTTACTTTCTTGTAGTTTGTGTCCAGTCCAGAAAACAGAAAAGTCAAATAGTTAAATGCTAGTAACTTAATTTGTTCAGCATTTACTGATCCAGATTTCAACATAAAACTCATATCTGATAGTAAATTTTACCTAGCTATTAATGTGAAATGCCTTAATATGTACCTATCATATTGTGACACTATTTCCCCCATTAGTTTTCTGTTTTTTCCTATTTTATGTAAACTACAGAGATCAGGGGCTGTGTCTGATTCATGCCTACAACCACAGTGCCTGTCCCATTGACTTACTTCTATCTCCAGCCCCTTCACAGTCTATATTTGAAATGATACTGAAGAACTGGTTTTCTGCAAAAGGCATTTTTTTCACTTCTGTACAGTTTCACATAATATTCTCTCTTCACTGTTACATAAGCTCTATCATTTCTAGACAGAACTATTTTCATCCTCCAGTTTTCCACTTATAAGTCACTTTCTTCAAGTCCTCCTAACTCTCTAACTCTAAGCAAGGGAATTGGCTTGTGTCTTTTACATTTACCCTACCATGTCATTCATGTCATTTTGTTATCATTATTTCACAGCAGGAAGGCCTGCGTCTTATCTCCAATAGTCAGCACAGTAACTGGATACGATATTAGTTTACTAAGTATTTAATGACTACATAAAAATGCCTACTGCAGACAAAGGAATATGACATGTGTGGGGTGAGACAGGGATGCATATGGCATAATTTTTACTTGCAACATCAGGAAAGATCCAAACAAACACACAATTAACACCAACACAAGGCAGGCTGTAATGAGAGCTACAATTAAGGCAAACACACTATGGATTTTCTAGAACCGTCTTGATTTCAAATAATCTATAACATTCTTCTTAGAAGTATATTTATAGTTGTTAAACCATATGTTCCTGATACTACGCTTCAACAAATGTGGTCACTGTAGTTACAACTAAAGTATAACCAAAATGATATAGGGCTACAGGAGACAGAGAAGTTCTGAGGAAACCTTATTAAAAGAAGAGCAACTTGCATTGGGCTGTAAGTTGGGGGAGTGACAAGCTGAAAGTGATGGAGAGGAGACAAACTTTCGGCAAAAGAAAAACCCTAAGTAAAAGATAGGAGACAAAATGTAGAGGATGGAGCCAAGGGATGATTAATAAATCAGTGTGGCTAATGTAGGAATCAAGAGGTCATCTTAAAGCACAGGAAACATTAGAAATAATAAAAGGATTCCCAACCTTTGATTATTGTGAGCAGGTAGTTGTCTTCCTCATAGGAAAGATAAATTGCCCCCTTAGAAAGATTACAGGGGATGTGACATTTGGTAGGGCCAAAAGCCTGAAAATTCCTTGAGGATTCAGAGTAATTATCATATTAGCAAGAGTTAAAGAGAATCTCGGTGAAATGCAAAGATAGAAAAATAAGAATGCTAATTTTAATTTACCTTAACTGTATGTCATTAATGGTAATATATCACTACCTATATGGGGATCGAATATAACTGAACAGAACCTGCTAATCTGTTTCTCAGTTAAGCCCCCCCACAGAAAGCAATCATTTATCCAAAACCAAGCAAAGCATTTAAGAGGAAACAGTGTTGAGTTCTGCTGTAGTGATAGCTATATGCTGAAAGCTAAGTTTAATTTTCTTTAAATATCTGTAGACCCACAATATTATCAACAAAATTATGCCTTTTAAGTTTGTAGATGGATAGCACATGCAATTCTTGTCTCATTAATTGCTCCATCAAAACGAGCTTCTGTGGAAAACACCTAATTTACTTCAATAACTGCTTTTGAATCTATGGTACTGCTTACACTTAATTTTCATGCAGTTCACATCCTAGCAAAGAAAGCCTTTCCGATCTGTTCAGTTAAGTATATTCCTTCTTGTGGGGATGCTTTAGAAGGGACATATTGTTTTTACTGTTCTAGTATCAGCTAAAAATATGAACTGCCTTTTCATGGGATAGGGAACCTGAGCAGAAGATGGCTGGAAAACTAGTCAGTTCTCATCTCTCAGCTGCAGGTCCTGCAGGTGCCACATCCATAATGGGTTTGCTCCGGGAATTTATTTTATCAAATAAACAAATTCAAATGTGCATGAAGCTCTCCAAAACACATTACAAATTATTTTTGGTGATTCACACATTCACACTAGACACTCAGCTAGAAGAGATCAAGTGAACAATGAGTTCAAACCTTTCCTTTTAGGGACAAGATAACTAAAACTCAGATAAGTTAAGGAAATTCTCCACAACCACCCATGTATTCACTGCATTTAGCAATATGAATAGAACATTCTTTGAGTTGTGCAGTGCATAACCTATACAACTATATGGCGGTCTTGTTATTCTTTTGGCCATAAAGCTAGCTAACTGCAAAACCATAAAGGCAATATAATTTCAAAAACAAGCAATGAAGGCTCTAAATTCAGTCAATCTGAGTTCAAATATCACCTCTCCCACTTGCTAGCTGTGTGAACTTCATCCCAACAGCCAAAATTTTTAAGACTCAGTTACCCCATATTTGAAATGGAAACAATAGCCAGGAGTGGTAGCTCACTCCTGTAATCCCAGTACTCGGGAGGCTGAGGCAGGAGGATTGTTGCAAGTTCAAGAGCAGCCTGGGCTACAAAGTGAGCTCAAGGCCAGCCTGAACTGTATAGCAAGACCCTGTCCCAAAAAGAAAGAAAAAAAGGAAATAACTACATTACCTAGGCAGAGTTGTTGTAAATATTAAATACATAGTTAATATCTAATAAACAGTTTTTATTGTTATTATTCTTATTAAGCAGACTAAAGCAGATTCCTGGCTACCATTCTCTTCCTTTATGATTAGGCAGAACTTCACCATATACCAAAGTATTTGACTGATTTTTCATTGATTCCTAGTATTATTTATTTTGTTTAGCATCTATACTAACAGTAAAAATAATAAACATATATTAAGTACTTGTGCCTGATCTCATGATACACACACTTGTACATATCTTATTCAACTGTTACAATAATCCCAGAAAGGAAACAGTTGTGTCATCTCCATTTTACAAATGAGGAAACCAAAATTCAATAAGGTTAACAATTGATCAAGAGCTCCTCCGCCAGCTACTACCTGGCAGCACCAGAATTAAAATCCAAGTTCCTTTGACTCCAATGTCGACACCCTAAATCAATGTACTATTTCAGTATGATGTAAGCAGTTGAGTCTCCTCTTATATCCCATTACAATGGCTTTTTTCCCAATGTTCCTTTTGATCTGGCCCTCTCAGTCCCTAGACCTCTCTGCTCACTTGTTTACTCATTTAATCAGCACTGCAATCCAGCTCAGAAAAAAACATATACCACAACCCATTTCTTTTGCTATACTATTCAGTAACAAATGACAGAATCTCAATCTGCCATATTGTATGAGGACTATCATGAAGGGTAAATATTTCTCAGATGATAATTACCTATTTCCCTCCTTTATTTCTGATGTTCCTTTACTTTGCTGTTGAATGTTTTGAAAAATTAATAGTTTAATTTCCAGTGTTGATTCTTTTTTTTTTTGTCATTTTGAGACAGGGTCCCGCCATGCAGTTCAGGCTGGCCTTGAGCTCACTGTGTAACCCAGGCTGGTCTCTAATTTACAAGGATCCTCCTGCCTCAGCCTCCCAATTGCTGGGATTACAGGCATTTGCCACCATGCCCGGCTAGTGTTGATTTATTAAGCCAACACTAAAAACAACATCTTAACTGAATATTTTCCAGCACATCATTTCTACATATTCAGTAATGGTCCTGTATCAAGGTGGAAATCAGTGAGTGAGAGAGAAGGGAATCACGGAAGAAAATCACCACATGTTCCTATCTTCTCTTTCCTGTAGACAAAAAAGTAGTGTTACACTTTTGAGTCACAAGTGCACTAAGAACTCTGAGAAAAGCACAACCAAAAGTAAGTTATGCCTTTACTTTTCAAGTGCTGTTACTTCAAGGTAAGTATCAGCTGTAGTAAAGCCTGGATTAAAACTTCAAATGAACAGAAACCAAATATATACGATGCATTTTATATGCATGTATTCTATGTAGAAGATGACACATTAAATATAAATCTTTATGTAAATGTTTGCTGCATCTTGTCATTGGTAATAAATGGCTATTGATCACTGCCACACCAAAAAAAGTTTTACAAGATATCTAGTTTAGAGATATAATGTTAGGTCTATTTTCCTTTGGTAGATTTCATAGGACTTACAATTACTGGATCAATTTTGTTGTTTACAATTATTGAATTAATTTTGTTGTTATAAGTGTTTCCCCCCCAAACAGCACTGATGAGCGACTTTTAAGTATGAGCCTTCCCATGCATGTCAATACATAGGAGTAGCCCCTTCTTCTCGGCCAGAGGTCAGGGAATTGTTTTTTTCAGGATCAAGCTAGTAAACGTTCAGGCTTTGTAGTAATCACTCAGTTTTGCACTGTAGCAAAAAAACCAGCCATATACAGTATGTATAAAGGAATGAAAAGGGAAGTATTCCAATAAGACTTTATTTATGGACAGTTACATTTGAATTTTATGTAATTTTTGCATGCCAAAAATAACATTTTTAATTTGATTTTTGTTTCAGCCATTTAAATATGTAAAATCAAATCTTAGCTCACAGAATGTTAAAAACAACAGGCGGCGGGCTAAATTTGACCTTGATAACAGAATTGCCAACATCTGATCTAGGTATGTATGAATTAAGTAGATCCTCAAAGGAGATGATATATATTTTATCAGATATAATCTTTTAGTTTTATGCTCACCACAAAATTGGATAGAAGGGACAAAAATTACATGTGCTCCGTACCTCCATACATATGTAGCCTTTCCATTAACAAGAAGTTATATGTACTTTGACTTTTCTACTTCTCCTATAGAGTGAGAAATAGATAATGCTAGTGATATAGAAGAAATACAACTCCCAACCTGCTAGATGTCAAATGTGCCAAGTTCATATCCCCTGAACAATAGAGGTAAGAAGAGTAAGAAAGATTTATTGAGAGATAGCTTCTGAGAGACAGAAGGGGTCCTAAGTGGGTTGCCACCAAGGCCTTTTGTCAAGGGTAGTTTATACAGCAAAGTCACGATGTGGGTACAACATGGGTAAAATTATAATCAACCCATAGGATTACAAGTATAGCTTCTTAGCTAATATTGATCCAATTGGAAAATGGGTCATATAGCAGGGTACATGGAAAGAACGAGGCATTTTGGGGAAGGAATGTTTCCTGATGGTCTGGTGGCCCACCTGGGCAACTAAATCCTATCTGGACTTATTGGACCAGGTGGTGCTAATTACAGAATAACTCCAAGCTTCTCCTTATGCCTTATGGACTCACATAGGCCTAGCCATTACATCTGCATCTTGAATCCTAGTCTTCTTCAGATATGCCTCTCATCATGGTTCTGATGTTTTAATTTTTCTATTGTCCTCCTTGAGAGCCCAGTCTCTCTCTGACTGTATAATAATTTTTATCTAATTTAACTGCCTATAACAGTAAGATTTAATCAGATATACTAATTATCAGAGTAAAGCTTAGATTTGGAGAGTTACAAACCCCCACCAAAACTCAATATAAGTAGATCTTAATTATACAAGTTAGTGACAGAGGAATTACAAAAACCCCAAACTAGCAACTGGTATGATATTTGTATTACAGGTAACTTTTGCTTCCAGAGAGACACCACGAATAAATGATTTCCTATCACTTCTTTTCTGTTTGCTACATAATACAAAACTAATAAAGAATAATCACCTTCACTTTCCTATTTCATCAGCAGCTGCTCATTTTGGCACACTTTATATAGCTTTCTAAACAAAAGGGATTCATCCTTCTAGGATTGGTCAATAGTGGGCCCAGAAACTTCCTGTAATTACTAAGGCATAAGCATCAAGAAATAGTACCTGTTCTCTGAAATTCTGTCTCAAAATTGCAAGATAGCAGTGACAGTCATGCAGTTACAGTGATTTTAAAATAAAAGAATCTAATTTTATATCAGTCACTCTTAAATGCACTAAAGCTCCACAAAGGTAAGGTGCATGTGTATTTTGCTCACTGGTGCATTCCAAAGGACTAGTATAGTGCCTGTAGTATACTAAGCTCTTAATACATAAGGCAAGATTGCATGGTGTTTAAGATTATGCCCTTCATCATTACACAGGTGTAGACTTGAAACTTGGCAACACTTGACCTTGCAAGTCACAGAAACTCATTGAATCTCAGTCTTTTTTCTATAAAATGAGGATAATAATACAGACAGCTCCCAGTTTATGATGGTTTATCTTAAAGTTTTGTCAACTTACAGTGATTGAAAATCAATACACATTCAGTAGAAATCATACTTGAAAATTTGAATTTTGATCTTTTCTGAGGCTAGCAATATACAGAGCAGTATTTTCTCATGATGCTAGGCATTGGCCACAAGCTGCAACTCTATTACCCATATTCCATTACAGTCACAAGAGTAAACAGCCAGTACTCTGCAATGTACTGTGTTGTTTAGCTATCATATTCAGTAGAATAGGTATATTCGATGTGTAACCTACACTGCCAAATAGAATTTTAAAAGTTGGGGGGGTTGTTGTTGTTTTGCTTTGTTTTGGTTTTTGTTTGTTTTGGTGTTTGTTTTGGATTCTTTTTTTAGAGATAAACAAGTTTTCCAAACTTCCTCCTGTTGTGCATATAGCCAACACTCTTTCCTCTCCTTGACCCAAAAGAAATGACAGAATATACAAATGCCTGGAGCCTGGTTTCTTTTGCAGAAGAAAGAGGAGAAGGAGGTGAAGAGGACTGGAACTGATAAAGCAAATGTGGAGATTTGCATTGCCTCTCTATGCTCCCTTTCTTCTGTTTCTTAGTATAAAGGACTCTTGCCAACTTGCAAATGGTGACATGATGATTTGAGGCAAAAGGCCCCTCCTTCTCCTTGAAGTTAGCTTTGAGTAAATCATTTTTCTTTTTGTATCCAAATATATGGCTACCTTTGATTTGGCCAGCAGCAAGCAAAGGAACCTGAAAATATAAGCCTAAAGGGCCAGCAACAAATGCATTTCAATTTATGATACTTTCAACATACAAGTTTTATCAGGACGTAATCTTGTAAATTGAGAAGCATTTTTAGTACTGAAGTGGTATTTACAAAATAGCAATGTAGACTCTGGTATAAAGTATTAAATAAGTGCTTGTTGTGGAAAACAGGATACCAGATATTTTCAGACAGCTAAGGAACCAAGAGTGTACTCTGGAAAGGCAGAGAAAGATTTTTTTTATTTAGCTAGCCTGGCTCAAAGAAGCTCATGACTTTAAACTTATAAGCCCAGAAGATAGTGTTTCAAAGGTCTCTATTAAATTCGTGGCAGGAAAACAAGCTCAAAAAAGGCAACTAATCAAACACATAGATTTATAACTCTAGCCATCAGGCCCACCTCACTCAGATAGGGAATCTAACCTAAAATGAGGGAATTGGGGGCAGGCCACACAAATTAGGGAGTGCTAGGGGAGAAGGAGGAAACTTAGCTGCTGTAGGGAATGATAAAACCCCTCTACTAGCATATCAAAGTGTGGCCTGGGCGGGAGGAAGCAGCTAAGAATGTGGTCACCAAGACAGAAACTATTGTGATCTGCAGAGACAGAGGACCATGCTTTAAAATACACCAGTTTCTTCTTAACTTCAATTCATCCTCTTCCTCATCATCAATACTGCTTCTCCTCCAATTGGTGAGCTTCGTTTTGTTCTCTTATTCTCAAGTCAGAATTAACTTTGATTTCATTGTAGTCTGACTAAGGGAGCTTATGAATATTGATATGGAGATAGTGTCTTTCTGCCCCACAAACATTTTTCACGGGGCACTTAACAGTGGTTTCCTGAATTTTGCTTATGCTTACTGATGAATCTAGCCATAGTGACCAATCATTCTGATCTTACCAAACACTGAGGAATTTCCAGAACACAGGACTTTTAATGCCACAACCAGAATAGACAAAGAAAGATGAGTCTTTTATCCTACTCTTAAATTTCTTCTCCTTGAAATAGTAACATTGAGATGCTTAAAAATTTGGGGGTGGGGTGTGGGGAAGAGTAAAACAAGAGGAAACATTAGAATGAATGCCTCTGATAGAGATGAGAGGAGAATGCCAAACAAGAGTGCCTGTTTTTCCTCCTCTCCCAAATAGAAGACTATAATACTTCATATAATAGTTAATCAACTGGCACCAGGCTTTAATAGAACTGATATTTACATTCAGCCCCTTCAAAAATGCTAATTGAAAAGATTTGAAGCTAAAGGAATTTTGAAAACATCTTTCACTATATGGATAAATACTGAGAAGTTGGTATTTTTCTCCCTTTCATTATTCCTTATTATAAGCTCTTGATCCACAGATCAAAGAGCAGCCAAGCTTTTCACAGCTGGCTATTCTAATTTCTGAAGTTTTATTCCTATGAAAATCCAAATATAAGCTGTATGTCTGGCTTCTAAGCGGCATAAAAATCCCATTGTTGACAAGTCTTCCTCCATACAGATGGAAAACTGCTTTTCTGCTGCATGTAGTTCCTTATGACTTGCTTTGGGGTGAGTGTGGCCTGAGAGGAAGGAAGCTGCTGCTCACTGAAAAAGCAATTACTTGTTTTCCTTTTCCCCAGCAGCTTTACAATCCGTCCAGAAACCTTCCAAAATTAATTGGAGTATAGGCTCTGATCAAGGGACTGTGAAAATGTGCCACACCCAGGGTTACCAAGGCATCTCAGAAACTAGCTTTCTAATAACAATAACACATCGCATTAACAAGTGCTAGGATTTATTCAAAGTTTATTATAGGCCAAAAACTTTCCAAATAATATCCTGTTCATCTTCTCAATGAGCCTATCAGGTCAGTAATATTATTATTATCCTTCTTTCACAACAGTGAAAACTGAGGTTCTAATTAATCTGCCCAAAACTCACATATCTAGTCACCAGTTGAACTTACATCTGAAGTTTAAATGGTATAACTACAAAGCCTACACTGAAATAGCAACTCCACTTATTTGCCATTTATTTTCTCCGTTGGGAGCTGGAGATCGTGTCACACGTGTGGAGCTGAGAGCACAGAGCTCCCCAGGGGAACAGGTGTTCAAGCCAGTGGAACACGGGGTAGGAGAGGCCAGTTAGTTGCTAAGCAGAGGGATTTCATCTGACATCAACCTGCCAAATGTAACCATAAGCATGCTACAGTCCTTGGGCAGCTCTTTGCTCCACCAAGAAAAAGTGCTCCATCTGATCCCAGCTTTCTGTATTTTCACACTTGCTTTTATTTTTTCATGGCTCTTCTGCACAGTGTTCCTCGAGAGCTGCACTGGATGTGGCATTGCTCCACTTCATTTTGCTCCACTTACTTCATTGAAGAAAATGGAATTAGAGGGAGATAGGGCTGCACGATGATGAAAGGTCAAGAATATAATATAGTCACAAAATGAATTCTAAATGTGCTTTCTCATGCAATGCCTAAAAAAGTCAAGAATGACATCTGTGCAACTTGTAGCCCATAAGCAGTCACTTCTTTAGAAAAGACGCTGAGCTAACAAGGTCATATTTACAATATTTACACGTAATTTTTCTAAAGAATCAGAGATATTCCATGATCGAAATGAACATTCAAGCTTTCCTACTCCAACTTCTCAAGTTTGAATCTCTTTAAGATACAATTCGTCATTCTGTCTCAGTTTGAATGCCTCTAAGATACATTCTCATTACCAAATTGAGATAGGAAGCTAGGCCATGGCTTAAACCGTCCAGAAAGGGAGACATGACCAGATCCTAGAACAGCTCTTAGAACCCAGCTTGTGGACTTCTAAGAACTTGAACACATCTCTGTGCAAGGTAGGATGACCTTTGTGTGATGTATGAGTGGGAAAAATGAAAACACACAAATGCCATTTAGAGGTCGCTAGTGTGCCTTGTTATGGTAGCCCATGCTGTATTCTAGGGTCTATTTTTATTTTTATTTTTCTTCCTTTTTCACTCCACCAAAACTTGCTCAGCAGAGCCTATTTTGTTTTTCCTACACTTCTTTTTACTTTTCTTACCTTTAATAAATGTAAAACTTTGCTACCCTTTTTGCTTGTTTCATTCAATTTTTTGTTCAAGACCTAGAAATCATCTCTAAGCAGAGACTCCAGCACCCCAGAATCTCAGTAACATAATATCACTTTTAGTATATCTATAAAGCTTTTTATCTTTACATGGAGTGAAAATCTGTAGGTGCTGGGGATTTAGCTCAGTGGCATAAGCACCTGTCCAGAAAGTGTGAGGACATGAGTTCAATCCCCAGGACTAAAAAACAAGAAAGAAAAAGATCTATGTTACAGTTTTACCCAATAGCCTTGATTCAACTGCTGCAAGACCAACAGTTGCACTCAAATTTTTCCACCATGGCATTCTCCCAACTGTTTAACTTACATAACATTTACCATATATTTTAAATACTTTGTAGTCACTTAGACACCATAACAACTTTATGAGGTATATAGTATTATTATACCCAATTGTACAAATGAAAGATCTGAAGCAAAATCAAATTAAGAGTTTGTCCAAGGTCACACAGATACTAAATATGAAGCTCACTTCAGAGTCTATACCCTTATTATTATGTTATGTTAATCCTCCAGTCTTTCCTTTCCAAATATTACCAATGCTACCTTCTCTAACCTTTATATGGAATGTTACTGAATTTTTCTTGTTACATTATTTTTCTTTCCTTGAAAACATTTGTTTGACTGCAATCCTTTTTGTTTAAAAGGAATTGCTAAATGCTAGATAAATCTAAGAGTCAAGGTAGAAAAGGTTAATCGACTTATATGCTGAATATCTTCTGTTAACTTTTTCAAACTACTAGCTAACTACCCTGTGCCCCATGAGACTGGTTTGCTGTAAATACCAATTAGCTTGGCCTCCTTGTTGTAAGGCTTCCAGATGGGAGTATGAAAATCACTGGAGACCGAAAGATCAAAAACGATAAGAAGAATAGTATTTTATGCCTTTGATATTCACCGCTGTGAGGTTTCAGATTGGCTATGATACCATTTCTCTACCAAGGCCAAAGTTGCTTTCAGCAGATCCTCTCTCTAAGCTACACTCTCAGAAACTACTCTCTCCCACTTGCTCTTTTACACCTAAAGTATTGGTTCCATATTAGTGACAATGTGTCACCATCTTTTGTCCCAAATCCCTCCAAATACTTCTATAAACTATCCTTTAAATAATCCTCAAAATTTATGTTAAGAGTATGTTGTCTCCTGCTAGGTATCTGGCTGCTTTGGCCTCCTTCTGGATAAATTCTATGCTTTATTAAACTCAACTCGAGAATGAATTCCTTTTGTAAGAATCCTAAACAGGCAATTCATTCAAACACTACATGAGAGGATGAAGTACATACCATAACTGTTTTCTTCAACTTCTAAAAGAAATAATGCTATGCTTTAGAATTTATCTTTTTGTATTAAACATTTAACAGGAAACCCATTAATTCCCTAAATTTAATGTGCATTGGCACTAATATAAGCAAGCAAAAATCTGTCATACAAAATATGGCTGAACCCTGGTATGACACAATTTGCAACATACATGGATCAAATTAAGCCCTTTGAGGCTTAAAATTCCCAAACTATAAAAGTTGAACACAATTTTTCTAAGAGAATGTGCTATACCTCAAAACTGACATTAAAAAAGGTTTTACTATACACCGAATACACAGATAAATCAATATCTAAAAAGAAAAATGAAAAAAATTCACTCTGAAAACCATTTCTGGACAGTCTGCATTTGCAGTTATAGGCTCAAGAAACACTAGAATCTAATGATCTGTTACCAAAGTGAAGTGTGGAGCTGGTATTGATTTAGCTTTAGTTACTTAGAAACAATATTGATCTTTAAGAGTTATATTTCAACATTTTGTATTCAGGGCATAGAGTAGTTCTATCCAACTGATTAATAGATACTGTATATCATTTTTGCTTTTAATGAGATATTTTTTCTCCTGGCTGAGATACTAGTACTCTAATGACATATTAAAAGTAGATCTTAGAGCTGAAAATTTAACATAGGTTCCCATTCCATCCTGTGAAAAGAAAAACAATGGCAGATTTATTTTAGAAAATGAGTGAGTTGTAAAACATGGGTTGCATGGCTTTGTTCCCATAGGGAAATAGATACCTCTCTGTTACCCAGACAGTCTCATGAATTTCCGTGCATATTTTGAAAATCACAGGTCTGGTGAGAGATTCAAAGTGCACTTTTCTAAATCTTCTTAGGTGTACCTTATGGGACATTGAAAGCATCCTGGGAATTTTCAAGTTTTTATATTTTTAAAAGTCTGATATAGGGCCTATGCCCCTCTTGTTTCCAGTTAAAGAACTGTGATTATTTTCAAACAGTTCTAACTTAAAAAAAAGAACCCGGCTAGTTCTCTGTCAATTGAGACATGGTGAACAATCATATTTCCCCAAATATTTGGAGAAATCATAAAGGCATAAAGGCAGCTAAAACAGAATAACAGGCACCAAAAATGAAAAAAGGAGTGATATGTGATGGAAATATCTAAGCTTTAAATCCTGGCTCATCATTTAGTAGTGGTGTGACCTTGCATAGGTTTACTTAAGCTCCCAGAATTTCATCTATAAAAATACAGATAAAAATTCCATTTCATATCAGTGCTGCGAGGACTCAATGAGATAATACGTGTGGAAGAGCCTAACAAAATAATTATCACATAGAATTTTTTTCACGAAATGACAGTTTCATTTCATAAGGCATTTATTTTAAGCAATGTAATCTAGTTAGAGCAATAAAACAAATATCCTTGAAATAAATGAAGAGCATAATGAGGCAATAGAGCATTAAGTGTACATGAAATATCAGGTCTCATAATCTGTATCTTGATGAGAAATAACCATCTTGTGAATTAGTCAGGAGAATGCTTAATTCCCAAGGTAACGGTTCTCCATACCCATGTACCTATGTTCCGGGACAGAAAATTGGTGCTTTCATCAAACTGAATAAAATGTAAAATTACTAAATACATCACGTTATAAATCTAACAGTGTCAAACATTCCTACAGTACCTGCTGCTCTTGGATTACCTGTTCAAATTTTCTTCTCCAGTGCATACAGATGATAAGAAATTTGCTGTTTTGTCTGTACTCAGCCCAGCAGGCTAAGCCTGCTAATGAGAAATTTTCAGGGACTCTTAAATGTGTTTAGGTGTTTGTTAGCATCCTTTCAATTTATAAAGTGACTTACAGTTTTGGAAATGCTTTGACAACGCATCTAAATTTTCTACTGAGCATTTCAGGCAAGATCTACATATTTGTAATAAGATTATTTAAATGTGCTGAGATAATATTCACAAGCTGTCGCTCTCCCAACACACACAATATGGCAACTAAGTGTATTGCATATTATAGACTTGACACTAACACACACTGCACATGTTTGGCCACTAGTGATAGGTGACATACTTACTAAGCTAGCCAGCCTGGTTCCAGGCAAACTTAGAAACGTCCATGTAGCTGGAGACAAGGAAACATTTAATCTTGCAGTATGTCACAGTAGCATATCTTGCTCCCACAGACATTTGCAATGTCTAAAATTGCTACCAACAGTACAATTCAAGGCAGGAAAAATAATGGTAATGAACCTAGTGTCTGTAAGCAAACTAGCAAGTAAAGAATTTGACTCCCAGGACACTGACAAAGAAAGTCAGCGGGGTGGGGGGAGGTGATAAGCTGCCTACCTCTGTGTCTTGCTGCCTATTAAAGTACCACATCTGTGGGACAAGGACAAGGACATTTCTATTGTCCCAAATGCACAGAAGTATGGGACAGAATGTTGATTTTTATACAATGTGGCACATTTTTTAAAAAATCATTTGGGCTTAGGAAATGGGGAAAAATACACCCCATCTATCTCAATTTTCCTCCTCCTCCTCCTCCTCCTCCTCCTCCTCCTCCTCCTCCTTCTCCTGTGGTCTTTCCTGCTGAGAGAAAACATTCAATTTGATCTTTACTATAACCTTCATATTTTTTAAAATATCAACACTACTTTATGTATATAGCTACTAAATTCCCAAATTGAGTTGTGTTTCCTTCAGAAACACACTCAGGTCTCTTAAAATATCTTATTGTACCTTTCTCTTGTGATGATGTGAGATGATACAATATGACACTTTGAGAGAGAACACATTCACACAACTGTGTTCTGGTGTATTGTTATAATTGTCCTACTTTATTATGAATTATTGGAGTAGATCTGTTACTGTAATTTATAAATTGAATGCTGGTGTGTAGATGAGCATAAGAAAAAATCATACCATATTTAGGTTTTAATGCTAATGTGCAGTTTTTAGGTGCCAGTGTGGGTCTTGGAATGTAATCCTTGTGCATAAGGAGGGGATACTGTGAAGAAATAGTAAAGATCTTTAGTAAGTCATGCTAAAAAAACATGAACTCCTTATGAGTAAGGAATATGAACTCCTATGTATACAATAGGAAAGTATTTGAGGATGATGTGCACAAAAGACAAAAAGGAAACCAAAAGTTATTAAAAGACAAAATATACAATAATTCTCAACCCTGGCTACAAAGTAGGGCTTTATAAAAACACAATGATGATTGGAACTCACCTCATACCAAATAAATCAGAAACTTAGAAGCCAGGACTTGCACAGTGTGAACTAAAAGCTTTCCAGGTGATTCCAGTATGCAACTCTAGCTGATAACCACTTAACTAAAGCAGAGATTCTCAATGTGGCCTCCAGGATGTAGACATCTCCTGAGAACTTGTAAAAATCCAGTCTCTCTCCCTCTCATGATTATAATGTCTATTGTACATTTTGGGTCTTATTACTCTTTCAGTTTTTTTTTTATTATTATTTTTTACACTAGGAAGATAATATGATATTTATATTTATAAATGCAAGTTTGCTTTATTTCACTTATGAGTATGGTCTCAAGTTGCCTCCATTTACCTATAAAATCCTCAAGATTATCCTTTTATGTAGCTAATACCCTGCTGTATAAAAATACCACATCTGGGGTAGGGGAAAAGAGAAAGGGAAGAAAGGAAAAGATTACACACACACACACACACACACACATGTATACACACACACACATACATACAAGATAGATAACTATACTACTAATCTCTGTTAGTTCACCACAGGGAATAGTTTGTGGCTGTCATTGCTTGATTGTTTATTTTTTAGCCTAGATCTTGTAACCTGAACAACTACTTCTAAGATAACAATATGCAATATATTAACTAGTGTTAATTTCCTACTATTTTATGGAAATTCTGTATTATTTCTATCCTTTTTTCTGTTTTGCTTTTTAAAATTAAACAAAAATTCAGACTCTCACGCCCTACCCCAGACATACTGAATGAGAGACTCTAGTAGTAGGACTCACAGGTCTGTGCTTTAACAAGATTTCCAGATGATTCTTCAGCTTGGCTGAAGTATGAGAACTATTGCTATATTGAATTTATAGGGATTATGGATCGATTAGAAGTAATAGGAAATGTCAGTGAGATGGCCAAGGTGATGATACCCAGATATTATAGTTTGTAGTTGAGATGGCAGAAGGAGGGATTAGAATCCAGGATACGAAACAGAGGAAGGTAGTTCCCACGAAAGATCTGAATCAAGACACTCTTGGGAAGAAAGAGGGAATTGGTCCAGAGTCAGTTTAATGAAGTGCTAGTAAGCACAGGACTAAAAGCCATGATTGTACTAGGACCCTTCTCATTCTTTTAAATTAGAAGGCTGCTATGCCCACTCTGCATATAAACGAAGTTTGGAATGGACACAAGAAAATAATGTAGCATTAGGCAAGGTAAAATAGACTGCACCAATGCAGGTTTAGATTAAACTCAAGAGTCCTGAAAATACCCTGGGGCTT
This sequence comes from Dolichotis patagonum, assembly GCA_004027295.1. Classification (NCBI taxonomy): domain Eukaryota; kingdom Metazoa; phylum Chordata; class Mammalia; order Rodentia; family Caviidae; genus Dolichotis; species Dolichotis patagonum. The sequence continues at coordinate 31,668 of PVJX010010039.1, forward strand.
AACTTTTTCTCCCCATATTCTTTTAATGCCATATGCTGAAACAATCTGGAATCTTCTATGGTCTGACAGGCTTCCTTTCTAGTAAAATGGCCACTAAGAGGAACAGGAAAAGGCAAGCCTTCCAAACACATTACCTTTGTTGTTATGTTAAATGCCAGGATCGAATCTATCTGATTTCTCCAGTCATGAACGGCGATGGCATATTTACAAAAGCGTGCTGCCTTTAAAGAGCAGTTCAGAATTCTCTGAGGGTTAAGTCTTAAATTACTTCACAAGAGATTTAACAGCAAGGCTTCAGACAAACTGGCTGTCTGAAGTGTACTTCAATGTGTGTATGCTGTAATCACTCAAACTGACTGACAAAGACATTTGCAATCAGTTTATGAGGGAAAACTTCAATAGTCCTTTGGTCTGCAAGTTCCTGTTGTACTTATGATTTGCTTCAAGAATTAGAATATTAATAAAGTCATTTCCTCTTTTCAAACATAAAATTGACAGCTTTGATTTTTCCACAGGAGGGCTAGAGTCTCATCTTGATAAGAAAATATAAGCTCCATGGAAATTAATTAATGTGATATCAACAATGTAACTTCAACATATCTTTGGTATTGCTATGGGCTCAGTATCACACCAAATTTCAGAGAATTGCTTCTTAACTGCGGCTGCATATTGGAGTGACATGGAAAATTTTAGACATGACTGATAGTTTAGCCCCACTCCATAGTTCAGCACAGTACTCAAGATTATCCATAGTATGTTCTCAATCAATATATCCCACCTTATCTCTCACTTTACTTCCTTATAGAGGCCATAGTCTAACCTAGTAATCTTCAAAGGATCATGGTACATTTTTTCTCAACTTTAAAGGGATTTTTACTATTTAAGATCCAGTCACACATACTAAAGTTACATATTTTCACTTTGACTTAGAAAAACACGCTAGAAAAATGAACATTTGGTTGAAACAAATACTGAAGTAGATGAATCCACCACCATGTCCCTGTACTCAAAGCCAAACTGAGGGGCTAAGGATTTAGCTTAGCGGCATAAGCACCTGCCTTGCAAGCACGTGGTCGTGAGTTCAATCCCCGGTACCAATTAAAAAAATAAAAATTAAAAAAAAATTATAAAAGCCAAACTGAATTTCAGTTTGAAGCAAGGAATGTGACCAGTGGCTGAAATGATGCCCCAGACTGGTCAGGAAGGTATCCTAGCTCCTACCCCTGCCAGAAAAGTTTCAAGTATTTCATGCAGACAGGTTCCCACATGATATGCCAGGCAGCAGAAGCATGTCTACAAGCACTCGCAAAAGCAGCCAGTGCACTGCCTGACTAAACGTGCTGCCCTGTGAGGTTCTGAAAACCAGCTGCCAAACCAGTAAACCCATCACTGTCATCTCTCGGTGGAAGTCACACAGGTCCTTCTCATAAAGCAAGCTCCTGTGAAGGAGAATATCTGATGTTTGTTTCCTTCATTTCTGAGTCAGGAGAGCAGAAAGGAGCTTAGATTTACAAAGCTAACAGTTGCAGGTACTGAGAGCTGTCACCAGGACTGGTGTTTTCCCTGAACGGTTCACGTTTGGGTTCGCCATGCTTTGTGGCCATAGGAGAGCCATACTTACATTAGCTTAGTTCACATCTTACTCTCCAAACAAAGATTTCAAAGGAAAACCTGACAATTTTTAAATTTAATAATGCCACAACAGAATAGCTTTTGCTACTTAAATGGAAAAGTAAACCCAGGACTGACCTGAGGGTGCCATGACATTTACGGGAACTGCCCACTCAAGGGTAATAGTGCACAGGAATTCAAGTGCTCCCTGTCAGCCCATCTCTTTCTGGAAGAGCTGTATCTGGTAACCTGAAGTGCATACAAGCTTGAGTCAAGCGATTCCTCCAGAAAGCAGGATAAAGTGAGTGACGCCAAGCCACCTAGGCCAAAACAAACAGGACCGTCAAGGTGCTAAGCCAGGGTTGTATCTCTGGCTGTTGGACAGACTTCGCTTGCTTCTCCCTGTAAAAGTAGACTAGATGGTCTCTAGGAAGAGATACATTTTTCCAGAATTCTTAGCAGGGGGATAGGGAAAGGGGAGAAAAGAAATCCCTATGTACCTAATCTTACATATTGATTTGGAACCTTTGGTTCCCAACACTTTCACACCCAAATTTTCTAAATTCGCATGGGGAACAAAGAAACCTCTTGAGTAAAATGTCCCTGTGCAGTAAAACCAATTAGATGCCAGGAATGGAAGGCTCAGAGTTCAGAATGTAGTTCCTCCTTCTCATACAGATGCAGAGGTGTGAAGGGGCTCATTGGAGCCCGTCTAGGAGGATAAAGCAGGCACTGAGTTCTAATTTACTATTGCTTTCGCTTTCTTTCCAGTATACTACCATGAATGCAGGGAAAAGTTAATTTCCAGGCCTTTGTGAAACACATCTTTTCCCTGGAGGGAAACATTGCCCAGTTTTCAGTGTTTGCTTGTTGCATCCTCCAGGGGTCTCCCCACTACTAAGCATGGCTCACTGTCACCCTGCTGGTCAACACAAGCAGCCTGCCTTGGTTTGTACCAGGGAGGTCCCGGTTCACAGCTTTGGCCAAACCTCCTGAGGTGCAAGACTATTTGATCACTCTTTGGAGCCAAAGTAAAGCATAGAGGCTCCGGACGCAGACCAACCCAGGCTGACTTCTCGCAGATACTGAAAGAAATGCTTTTTCTGGGTCTAACCGGAAAGGCCAGTATCTTAGTTGCTTTTCTCTCATTGCTGAGACAAAATACCTGATGCCCCAAATTAGAGAAAAGAAGATTTATTTAGTTTACAGTTCTTTGGAGGTGTCAGTCCATACTCAGCTGGCTCAAAGGCAGAGTGGTATGGCTGAGGGGCAACTGTTCATGGCAGTTGAGGCAAAATCAATAAGAACAAAAGGACGAAAGGGAGGAGCAAGCCATTTTCTCTCCTTTATGCTGTATGTAGGCTACCCATCCCATGGCTGGTACAACCTCACAGTGTCAATCTCAGCACTAGACAATGAACAACCAGAAACTCTAGATTTAGCCATCTTTGAAAGGGGACATCCAGACACAAAGTATAACAGCCAGCGAAATGGGCAACATCCTTTCTGGTCTTTTTTCTGTTTTTATCTGTACTTAGGATTGTACCCAGGAAAACAATCACTGAGGTACATCACCAGCCTGTTGCATTTTTCATTTCAGGACAGAGCCTTGCTAAGTTGCCCATGCCGATCTCCAGCTTTTGATGCTCTTCGGCCTTCCTGAGTAGCTGGAATTAAAGGCGTATGCTACCATGCTCAGCTCTTTTCTAGTGTTTGATACACTTCATATGAATCTGCCCATCCCTGTGTTAAGTCACATAGACAAAGGCAATTGGCCAGGAACATGATGCAGGATTTAAATCTCAGGAACATGGTAGGGCTTAACGCTTGCTCCCTCCTTTTGTCTAGTTTTTTGTTCTGTTCTGTTTTCTCTCTCCCCCAAACCCTCTCTCTAGTTCCTCCACCCAGGCTTCTGGGCTCCGAATGTCTACTTCAGCCATTCCCCTTATGTGCTGTTAGCAGTACTGGTCCCATCATTGTCAGTTGGAACTAAAGGCAGCCAGAGGTGTGCATTTGGCACTTTTGGCTCAGCCAGGACCCTAGAGGGGGTTAGTATCTATGGTAAAAAGAACTGTCCATAAAATTAGCATCAATGAGGTAAGTAAATTAATTTCTACCAAAAACTTGCCGAGACATGTTTTAAATTGCTTTAAAGATGAACAGTTAAGTAACACAGACCAAGCTTTGAATTCTACTTTGCCTGCACAGTCTAAATGCACAAAGAAGGTACAAGCACAGTAAGTTGTCCTTGTCACTATTTAACTGCATAATCACAAGAATGAATATGAAAGGAAATAGGTTGAAAGCCACCAGATCAACCACATGGGTTTCTTCAGACCGAATGAGTTTTTCTAATATCAAGTATATGGCACATGTTTTCAGTTATTGGGTAGTTGCTAGGTATCCATCTGTTTGGACCGATGCAGGGGATGTGGCAGCCCCTGGGGCCCGTGTGGTACAGCATGGTGAGGAAGCCAGGGCTGAGGACATCTTTTGGGGCCGATGGGCTCAAGTGACTGAAGACTTTGGGCCAGCTTTTCCTGCAGCTGCGGTAAATGACCTGCAGCTGCAGTGACCAGTCCACTCAAACTTGTGGATGCGAAAGAAGCACAGCTGAAAGGTATCGTCATCAAGGGATGTGCTCAGGTGGGGTACTCCTTTGTACCATGTCACAGTGGAGTCACCACTCTGGCTTTTCTTGCAATGCCTCCCAGGCATTGGTGACCAGGTCTTCAGTGAGTGAGTAAACATAGCAAGGACACATGGGTAATAGCAGCAGTTCATTCTCAGACAGTGAGGCCACAGAAGACTGGCTCAAAGAGAGTCACTTTCCTCTGACATTAGCTACCAAGGTCCCAGCGGGCTGCAGGGCAGACAGCAGGTCACCCTGCGCCAGCAGGAGCCTAGTCCAGCAGGGCCCGCAGAAGCAACATACACACCAGGCCTGGCCGGCCCAGGAAAATGGTATGTTGATCGGTGGTATACGTACAAGGATCCCATTGTCAAAAACATTAAAAATGTTAATTGTAATAAAGTTTGTAAATAGGCATTTTTTGCAAGACTGCCTGGAGCTTTTAATTACTCTCATCTGACAACCAATAATTCCCACTTTCAATTTTCTCATTGAGCCAAGTGTCTAAGATGTTCCTTTTTCAGCATCACTCTTCACTTTCACTTTGTTTACACATAAAAAGTGCAGAGGAAGAAAACTTTATGTCCAGCACTCATTGGTTTTCTTTTTAAATACTTTTATTAGTATACACTTGCAATAAATAACATTCATTGGGGGAATTGGTACACATATATATATATATATATATATGTCATATCTTTGTCACTTATTCCCCTTTCCCCTCCATGCTATTTTTTCTCCCCTTCCTCAGGTCCCCTTTCCATCTCCAAGAAGTCTACCTCCTTGTTTCTTTTCATCTCTACTTTATTTTGCTCTTTATTCTTTTGTTTAAATGGTAATATAAAGTTTCAGAAAATATGAGCGACACAGAAGTTTCATTCTACATTCTCTTGGGATGTAGATTTTGTGTGTTTAATATCAATTAAGGTATCATAAAACAGCACTGAAACCTTCCTTCAGGACTCTACCCACTACATCATACCCCTTATTTTTTCTCAAAAGACAAATCAGTGATTATTTAGAAAATAAAATAGTACAGCACCACGGAAACACATAATACTTCAAAACCAGGTCCTATGAGGCCTAGTTTAAAAAGGTTGCAACTGTTTAACAGTTGATGGGATACCTCTGTTTGCAGTACCAAGTATTACATTAAAACTTAAGTAAATACTCTCAGCACTTCAGTTCTAACCAGATCTTCAGAATTTCCTGCTCTGCCTAGGAAAATTGGCACTTAAAGCTTCACTCCCAGGCAATTCTATGTTTTTAAATATTGAAGTAGAAATCACCAAATGGGGCCACATCTGGCAACAGCTGCAGAGAAGTAAGAAGGGGGTGAGTGTTCTCAGAAGCAAGATCTATCTCATTCTGGTACAGAGGGAGGCCCAGGGGAAAAGGGAAGACATTTCAAACACAATGCATTTCCCAAAATGGAGGTTCAAATAGCATGAATAACAAGACTCTGCTGGTTTGCTCTTGTTGAATTCCTAGAGCATATTCTGGTCAATTAAAAGACCAGCTTCTTTGCATTGTTTCTGATTGGAATCATTTATGCCCCTTTAGATATATCAGCCAATAAAGAATTCTGAGGGCCAAGTAAATGCCAAGTGCTAAGCATAGGAGAATGATTTGCATTTCAGGCTTAGTTCTCCCTCTACTAAACTGTGTGATTAAAAGCCAACCTTTCCTCAAGCTAAGCCTTAGTTTCTTGGGCTCTCAAAACAGTTACCATGCCTCTCCAATTCTTAAATGGGATTGACATAGCGAACAAGGGATGTAGGAGGTATGAAAGCTTTTTGAAAATTTTTTTTTAT
>PVJX010010039.1:37824-58687 GCA_004027295.1 Dolichotis patagonum
GGCAACACAGTACTTTACATTAAGTCAACTGGACATCAACAGTATCTAACACCATATCTCTTACTCTGCTATAGTTGAGCATAGTTTCAATTACAATAATATCAAACATAACACAATAGTATAAAGCCATGCATAGAGTGAAAGAATTACAGGGCTTTCTGAACCGAATAACAGAAAATGATCAATGGGTACTATAATAGCTCATTTTTGATAAAAAAGAAAAAAATTTGTTTGAACTATCAATTTACAGTAAACTTTTGTGTACTAAGTTCAAATTATTCCAGCTTGGGATCATATGCTGTGAGGAAGAGAAAGCCAATGAATTATATTTTCTTTATAAAGGGAGATTTATTTTATAAGTACTAAACTGGATATCCTCAAAAAATCCCACAGCAAGTAGACAGACTTCAAAAAATCTTTTAAAGTCTTTTAAAGCCTCCCTCTCTCTCTCTCTCTCTCTCTCTCTCTCTCTCTCCTGTCATATAGTTTCAAATTTCTACTTCTCTATATATCTACCTTATTCTTTTTTGTGAAAACCGGTAGCTTTAGCATGTCATGACCCAAAATGCTCAGTGACTCAGTCTGGAATCTCAACTCATCATTTCCTGGATAATCTGACTTCCATCTAAATATCATCATCTATAGCAATGCAGCAGAATCAAGTGAAACTGGGAGCATTGCTCTTTCTCAGTATGAACAAATGAAGTACTCTAAGAAGACAGTGATGATGGGGAAAAAATGGTTGTCACATTAGTGCAGAAGTGTGATGTGTATAAAATCACAATTCATCACATCATTAATCTCTTTAAAAGCAGAATTACTCTTCGCAAAAGCTCAAATGAGATTGTATATATGTAACAGGCAGAGGAATGGCTCTGCATCTTAAGGACACTACATCCACGGTCCCTATCCTATCACTAATGTTAAACAGAAAAACTTGAACATTTTCCATACTTTTCCATTTTTCTGGCTTGCATGATTCATAGCAGAAAGACATTGTGGTATGTCTAAGATCTCAACAAACTTTCCCAGTAGAGAGCTGAGAAGATCTTGCTAAAAATATGTCTTTTAGAGAGATATTTCTCACAAATTGAATCATTTTATTTGATGGGCAATTGGTGGAAAGGTTGGAAACATGCCCACAGCTTGAAAACAATGTGCAATGGACCAAAGATGTGATTTTGGTGTCATGAATCACCTCTGTAGGAGCCACCATATGGCCACTGAGCAGCTCTGTAGTTTATAATGGGAGCACAGATTCCTAACTGAGCTGAGCCTGGCTTTTCTGCAATCAGAGAAAATCTATTAACTGCACAAATGTAAAGTTCAGTAGATAAGTTATTGCACCAATTCTGAGAACAAGCAAAAAATAATTCCTTCTAGCAGCAAAGTGGCATTTGAGTCATATTTTTATTTACTAGGTATCTCTCCAGTGAATCCAAATACTGAGTTTTAAAACACCTACCCCTGTGAAAAGATTACACTAGAGCCCCAGGGAAAATATCTTTATAAAAAATTTTATTGTCCTCTTATTCTTATCTCACTTTCTAGACCACCCATGCAGGAAGAATCTCTCCAAAGAGGAGAACAAGACTGTAAGATGAAAAATAAAATACAGTCATCTTTTGAAGACTTCTCCATTTACCTACCAATCTCCTTCTCTTCTTTCAAGTTACAACTACTTTCAAATCACAGAAAAGTGAGTTGATCTCTTTTGTTATGGTGAAATACAGAGCTTTCTGCCATTTAGAAAACAAAGCTGTGCATTTGATAATATTTATCAAACATATTATGTCATACAGTGTAATAATTGTGCAAAACAATATACAAGACTATTTCAAACAGCTAAGGAACTGACATTGCACTCTGGAAAAGCAGAAAAACATTTTTATCTGGCCAGGCTGGCTCAGAGAGGCTCACACCTCATAAATTCTGAGCCCCATAGATAGTGCCACAAAGGTCTTTATTAAATTTGTGACAGAATGAGATATTTATAAATATAGTTCTTATTTATTTCACTAATGAGGATAGTTTCAAGTGGTCTCCATTTACCTATGAAGGCTTCAAAGTCATCCTTCTTCATAGCTTCATCTTTTTCATCCACTCTGCAGTTAATGGGCATCTTGGTTGTTTCCAAGATTTAGCTATTACAAATTGTGCTGCTATGAACATGGGTGCACATATATCACTGTGACATGAACTTTTCAGTTCCTCTGGGAAAATACCCAGGAGGGGAATAGCTGGGTTGAATGGAGCTTCCACTCATAATCTTCTGAGAATTCTCCATACTGATTTCCATAGTGGTTGCACCAGTCTACACTCCCACCAACAGTGGAGCAATGTTCCTTTTTCCCCACAACTTTGCCAACATTTGTTATCAGTATCGCATTGTGTCTCTAGTGTAAAGAATAATAAGAACTGTGGGAGTAATAAAACCTAAAATGTGTAATTGCTACTGTAGATAAGAGAGGAAAAGAAAGTGCTCTAAAGAATATAATTGCATGTATGTTTAAGTGTGTAAGATGAATGCCCATATTACTGTATTTGTGTTATATCATGGAGCAGAACTGTCGACAGTCTCATTGCTTGAATGTGTACTTTGTATGTTTTAAATTTGTAACTTGAACAACTATCTCCTAGATGACAGTATGTAAGTTATCAAGTAATGACTTCTCAGTATTTTTTGTTCTTTTCTTTTTTTTCCCTTGAAATCTTGTATTGTTGCTACCCCTTTTTCTATTTTGTTTGTTTTGTTTTGTTTTTAAATAAAATTTAAAAAAATAAATTTGTGGAAGGAAAATGAGCCCAAAACAAAGGCTGTTATTCAAAAACAACAGATTTATAACTCTAGTCATTCTACCCAACTAACTCAGATAGGGAATCTAAACTAAACTGAGGTGGGGGAGGGCAAGCACCACCCAGGCTGGGACCATAACAGCAGTCTCCTGACCCCTGACTCCCAAAACAAGAGTAACTTCAGAGTGGAAAGGGGAAAAGCATAGAATCAAACATGTGAGCTTGGTGACAAATAGAGGGTGTCCCTCTGAGTGAAGGGATTCAGGATTTGGATTTGTGGAAGCTGTGGAATGGCAAACCAGACACAGAAAACTTCCAGATATGCAGTCATGGGAAGCAAGGACTGTGGGGGGCCCCAGGAGTTTGGATGTAGAAAATGAAATTCAAGGAAGAGCAGAAGACCAAGAAAAGACATCAAAGTGTGGCCTAGGCAGGAAGAGGGAATGCGGAGTGTGCTCCTGTGGACAGAAACTCTTCCGATCCATGGAGACAGAGGATCGTCACCTTTTAAAATACACCAATTTCTTCATCATAACTAGACACAGAGATTAGAAGTTTACAAGAAAAAGTCATTTCAGAGATAACAGGTTACACATGTACTTCCTGAATGCAAGAGAAGCAGATGAACAGTCTCTGGAAGATAAATCCAGACTCAAAGATTCTGATTCACTCTATTTGGTGAGACAGAAGTGAGGGGCAACAATGTCATATGAAATGTAACTTGAAAGGTAAAATGTATTCTTTAGTTCAAAAATGAGTATTGCTACTTGCTAACGTTTTTGCATACTTGCAGGAAATGCTTTAATTCTAAGCACAACATAAGTAGTAATCTTCAATTCTCAGTATATTTGAAAATAACTTAATAACTTTATTAAAATGCAGATTCCCAGATCCTACCTCTTGAGCTTCTAATTTAGAAAATCTGTGGTAAGCACCAGTAGTGCACATATTTTTCTAATACATTCTGAATCATTCTGATGCCTTCGGTTAAGCTATTGCCTTTAAAACCCCGCTGTTAAAAATCACATAATATAAACACTTTGACCTATGAATTCCTAATGGCAAGCATTCCTAATGCATTTAACAAGTGCATACTACCAGATGCATTGGCTTTGTAGGATTGTGTGGGGTAATGGAGGAAGAGGAGGTTTGAAATTTGAGTTTCTGCTGCGATAGGAGAACCTTAGCCCAGACGCAGTCTTAGGAAATTGTTCACAGTCATGTTTTTACAGACAGCTGAGTTAGATGGAAATATTATAGGCAGTTAGTGCTGGGCCCTCGAAGGGGCCAGAGCAGAAGCCCAGATACCTTGCAACTGTGGGGGAGACAGGCATCTCCCACTGTGGGCCAGATTTCAAGACAAAAGATAAATCAAATGTACCCACAGACTTCTTAAGGATAAACATCTAAATAGTATCAGATCACCTTGAGGAAGCCAAAAGGAGCAACTAACCCAACTCCCTACAGGAAAAGGACCTATTTTGTATTCATGCCTGTTTGCTACATGACTCGCTTCCCCGTTTGATCCCAATTTAATTAATTTTATTTGAGCAATTATACTTGTAATCTTATCAGTTGACCATAGTTCTGTCCCACATCATACCCACCTTGCAATTTCACATTTTCCCTCACCTTGGATCCACCTCACCTTGTGGTTCTGCTCTATAAAAAAATCCTAGAAAAGGCAGGGTCCTTGGCAACCCACTCAGACCCCTTTCTTTCTCTCTTGAACAGAAGCTTTCTTTCTCTCAATAAATATACTTTGCTCTTAACCTCTGTTGTTCCTAAAATTCATTCTTCAACTTTAGAGAACACAAACATGTACCAGACATCTAGAAGGTAGGGAGTTTCTTTCCCCTATATCAGTGTAATGGGGGCAGTTATGAAACTAGATGACAAGGGAGAGAAATGGGAGCCAGTGGTAGTGAACTAAATTTCACTTTTACTTCCTGTGCACCAAGCACACCTACAAAAGAAAAAACACCAGTGACAGGGGCTATCCAGTAGATAAATTATGCTCGCCATCATTTCTGCTGTCATCTCTTTTAGATACCTCCTAAGTATGGGTGGCAGCTCCACTGGGTAAGTGAGGAAGAAGCTCAACCATGGCATCTTCAAAAACATTCCCATAAATATTCCCAGAAAAATGTCCATAAAGAACCATGGGGATTTACATTTTAGACCTGGATCACCACTAATTCACTTTACTTCCTTGAAGTGCATTTGTGGTTCATTTAGGTGTGGTTCAAGCAAGAATTCAAGCATAGCAAATAGAGCAGCTGAGGCAGCCAAAGACTGCAGCAAAGAAGAGGCGGCATGAGGCAAAGGGGACCAAGTCATATTCCCGCAAGCATTTGGTCACAAACAGAAGAACACTCCCTGCAATTCAGCCAGCTGACCCACCTGTTTCAAACTACAAGATGCAAAAGAAAGAAAAAGACACATAGCACGTGCCACAAGAAGTTCAGCCAAATTCATCAATGTCCAGCCTTTACAGAGAAGTATGCAAAAACCATACTGCCAAGAAAGCATTTTGCAGAAGACTGCAAAAGGAGAAATGCAAACTAGAGTAAACTTGGAGAGGCAGAGCTGCCCCTGGAGGCTACTTCCAGGACTATATCTGTGTCCCATTGGGAGGAGGAGTGTACAGCTCTAGCCAGATGGATAGTCATGCCCTAGACAACACCGTGAAATTGCTAATTAGGTAACCCAGTTGCACCTATTATTGGACTTCTAACCCTTTGGGCTCCTACCTTCTCCAAGTATTCTCTGGCCTCTTGTTCCCTATCTCTTGCTCCACAGGAAGACTTCTGGCTTCATCACTTGCTCTCTGCTCAGTGATTACAAACCAAAATTGGATAAATAATAGGTTAAAGCTTCCAGAAAACAGACATTTCTAACATATTGAAAATGCACGTTTCTAAACAGCTTCAAAAAATAATTTTAATGGGTAGAATTTTCTAGGCTTTGTAGAAATGTGATAGAAGGCAACAATGAGCCAAGGCTTGATAGCAAACTAGGGAAAGTTTCTATGATTCCAGTTTTCCCTTTCTGTACCATTGTTCTTCCTACTTGTTTACCCTTTAAATTCAATTTTCCCCTCACCAGGAAACCAACCTTCATGTTCTCCATCCCCTTCTTTTATAGAAATATGGTCTCATGAAAGAAACAGCAATATCATTGATATCTCTATTCGAACAGCATACCCTATTCTTCTCTCAGTGGTGAATTCTAAGACCTGTTTGTCTTTGTAAAATGATTAACTTTTTAAAAATTTTAAGGAGGTATTCTATTAACAGAATTCTGGCTTTAGTGCATGGAGATGGATTACAATTATTTTCAGGTGCCATGCAGTCACTACACCTAAAACTAGGACTGATCCCTGCAATGAACCCACCCGTAGGGTAATTATTCATATTATATATACTGGAGGCAGTAAAATGTCAAAATCCTAAATCTGCTATCAAATTTCTTGTTTCCATGTAATTTATAATTGCTAATAAAACTTCCCTGTAAAATGATGAAACTTATAGTTGAGAGTTAAATGTACAATACTTTGAAATGGTAGATCAAAGGAAATCTGTTGCCAGGATTATTCCTGAATGCAGAAATATTCATGACACCTTTATGAGAAAGTTGAAGAAATGCAGAATTTTTGAATAGCAATATGATTCGGTACAATCTTAACTGATTGATGTTAACTAATGGATTAATGTCAACCTGGGAGAAGGTTTACAGTAATACAAAGGACTCTTGTCCTTCATCTAATCTTGTACAACACAGTAATCAGTAAACTGAAAAAGGATATAGATAGTTGATAAAATTCCAGCTAACAAATCATTTGGAATAATAACAAAAACGCTAGTTGACAAAATGAAAATGAAGTTCAAGCAGAAAAGAAATAAAGCACCACGCTTGTTTATCAAGATCAGATTTTTAAGTACAAGACAGGAGGACCTGGTATATAAAAAATTTTATAAGTCTTGTTGACAACAAATTTAGTCAACAGTGTCGTGGCTTCTCACAGTTGCAGATATAACCAACTGCTTTAAGAGAAATGTACTATCAATCATTGCAAACCTAATAAACAGTTTACATTAGACAATGCAAAAATTCCTAAAGAAAAGTAAAATTCTTCTCCACAGCAATTGTTTGTTTAGACTACTCATATAGAGGCAGTACTTCCTCCAGAGCGCCTACGAAAGTGTTTTGGAGGCATTTGGAGTTGTCACAATAACTGGAGAGAGCTAATAATAGGTAGGAACCAGGGACACTAAACACCTTAAAGTTTACAAGAAAATCCTGTATATGTGCAAAAGTTTCCTGCATAACATGTAAATAGTAGCATCCACTTGAAATGAGAAATATTCATTAAACTAGAGAAGCCAGAATGAGAAGAGTGTAGGAATCAGGACACAGGATGCTGAGTTGAAAAGCCTGAGAATGTTCAACTTGAAGATAAAAGAGCTCAGAACAAAAAACAATTTCCAACTCCATGGAGTGCTGTCCAGTGGAAAAAAATAGATAGATCATTTATTATCTCCTCGTTCTATTTGTAATTGATAACAGCCCACATTTTTAATAATTACCAACTGCAACAAACTGTGCTAAATGCTCACACATTATCTCACTGAATTCTAATAACTCTCTAAAGAAGATTCTATTACTCCTACTTACAGATGGAAAAATATAAGTCACACCTTAAGTGCCTTGTCCATGGCCACAAAGGTAATAGATGGTTGAGTTTGGATTTCAACGCAGTAGCTGCAGGTCTGTATTAATAATTCATGCTTCTAAATATTGTGCTACACTGTTGTAAATCTGTGTACAAACTTGCCTGTGCCAGCATTTCCATTTTGACATTGGGTTGAGGCGATGGCTACTTATCAAAACCCCATCTGTATCATCAACATCTAAGGCGCTATGTAAATGTACCTAGAGTGACTGACTATCATCTACTAGTTCAGCACTATTTCTTGTCCATACTGTGAAAATTCCCTATATCTCTTCTGTAGCCAAATCTCAATGATTTACTGAATACCTAATACATGTCCAGAAGTATCCTTCATTCTCAAGCTATGAAGTTTTCCATATGACCTAAACTGAATTATTGCCATGCCTCAATGGCAATAATCACCTGAATTAACTGCCTCCTGCATATCACCTTACTTCTTTATACAGGTTTCTATCTTTCATAGAATTTATGTTTGCCTTCTGAAACAGAGATCCAAAATAACAGTGGCTTATCAAGATAGAATAGTTTTCATTGTCTTATGTAACTGTTCAGGCATAAGCAGATTAGGGGTGATAGAAATAAGCAGATAGTGTTAGGAATCAGGGCCCCTTTTGTCTTATTGCTCCAATATCCATACAGGCTGGACACCATCATAAAAAATGGCTCACTGCCACATCCATATGCCAACCAAAGAGAAGGGAAGAGCCCTTTCCATTTTTAAAGGCACAAAAAGAAATTATATATAACACTTTTGTATCTCACTGACCAAGCTTAAGCATGTGGCCAGGGTTTACTCTAAAAAAGTTTGGGAAATGTGATCTTTACTCAAAGTGGCCACAATGGCCAGATAATGTTTTGTTATTTTTAAAATTGTACACATAGATATGTATACTTACATTTTATTTTACTGAATGGGCATATGTAGGAGTTGGAGCTTCACAGAAGGACTGGGTTACTTCCAGGTGAACCTAGGAGGGTAGAACTTCCATCAAGCCATGGTAGAAAGGGTCTGGCCGCCCTCCCTTGATAGAAAACAACCACATGAGGTCCAGTGACTCAGATTATGTTTGCTGAATGGAGCTCTTTTGAAATAATGTGGGGAAGTCACCTTGCAAGTTAAAAATAGTGATTGTTTTAGAAGTGTGTGAAAGTACTCCCTAAAATGTGCTTAATTAAGCACACGGTTCATTCGTCAGCATCTTTTTCCATAGATAGTTTTGAGGTAAAATTCCAAACTTATAAAGTAATTACCAAACACAAAGCCTAGATTCTAAATTCACGGATCTTCAGTGTAATATTAAAAAATTTGAAAGTAAAGTTCAGGAAGACTAGGTAGTGCCAGGAAACAAAACAGTAAAGGAGGAGGCATATTTTACTGACCTTGAACTCCAGAATCTTTGGATTCATTTCATCATATAGAGGTACAGCATACGGTCTGTTGTAGTCTGGGAATAGATTTAATACAGGACACATAATTTATAGGACTGTTTTATAATAGTCACACAGAATGTCGAATGCAGAGGAGTGAAACGATCTGACACACTGAGACTCCAAGAATCCAGCTGAGGGCCTGGATCCCATGGCACTATCCTGCACAAGTCCAGCTAAGGACCTAGGGCCCTTGCAATGTCCTCCATGAATCAACTGGAGGCCTTTGGTCCAACAGTATCTCATGAAAGTTTTTATCAAGGATCAGCACTGGGAAGGCCCAGAGGCCAGTGATGGAAGCTAGAAAGTCTGCGCAAGTAGGATGAAGGATCTGTGCCACCAGGCTGAGGGATCTGCACTGGAGCCAGGAAGCCACACTCAAAATAAGAACCAGAGCTCCCTGGAAAAGAACCGCGGTCATCCTCAGAGACAGCAAGGACCCAAGCTCCTCTGACAGTGAAAACAGCTGAGTTCATATCAGGAAAACCAACATGACAAGCTTCTCCGGGATAATCAACAGCACCCCACCATCTTCCCCTCTAGTTCTCCTTTTTATGTTATTGGCAATAATCCTCAGTGGGGCCTTCCACACCCAGCATGACACAGATTCATTTCAGCTGGTTGTTACAAATTGACCATTTGTTAATCCACCACAAAGTGCATAGTGCCAACAATTCACAAGTACTACCCGTGACACCAAGCCTTATCCCAAAGGAGAGGATGCACCGCCAGATTTCCCTGAGGCACAAAGACAGAGACTGAATTTTAGCAGCTGAATTAAGTTTGAGATAAGTACAAAGATAATTTTTAAAGTAAAAAGGCAGAATGAACTGTTATAATTTCTTCACATTTTAACCAAAGAAACATGGGGGTGATGCATTTTCTGTTTGAGTCACAATTATTTTTAAAGACTGTTTTCTAAGATGATAAGATAAATGGAAATTTTGAATACCTATTAGCCTGCAGTGATCTCTAAGGCTACTGTGTGAGTTTCTGTCGAGTAGGCAATGAGTCAAAGATTTAGTTCAATGGCCACAACTAATTAACGCATGAGTGCAACAGGAGTCAAGTGGAAACATGACATCCTTTCTTCTAAAGTTTTTAAATTGAGTCTCAGATAATCATGAGTTTCTATTCATACTTAGATGGGAAGGTCTAGTAGATCCATGGTGATCATTTCCTCCTGCTATTAAAGAGCAATGCAAGCTTGGTTGCAAAGAAACCAAGAATCCCTAGATAGGAAAATACATCAGAGAGTAGTCACTTTAGCCTCAGGTTGCTTTGTCGATCCTGATTCTAGCCCCTCATAAAGTTTGCTATGTTTTCTTCCCTTATGAGTCATGAGATAGCTATGTATCATTATAATGTGTTCTCCTGTTATACAGAAATTGAATTGTGGTGTGAATTATGTTACTTGATGCAAAACAATTCCTTATTAAGACAATACAGATTTAAGGCTTACCCTATTCATGGTGACCCAAGAGCCCCCTTTTTGAAAAATTTACCCAAGAAATTAGCAAACTGTACTGCGAATCTAAACTGAATTTTGAAGAATGATCAATTTATTTGGGGGCAGAAGTGATACAGGCTATCTCAGTGAAGGAAGACTGGGATTCATGAAACCACACACAGCCTCTTCAAATTCTGTCCTAATTCCTAACATGGCCAGGGTGAGATGCTTTTAAGATTTGGATGTAATGACAAGAAGTCTTAGCTTAGTTTTTAGGAAGTCCTTGTCCTCTTCATTCTCATGTAGAATATGTGGACAACTCTCTTACACAACTTTGGCCCTTATTTCTGTGCCTGCATCCCACGCCGTAGCTCTGAAAACCTGACTCAGCATCATTTGCAATTTACCTCTGCTTTTTGTTTGCAATTCTTCACTTTGGGTCTCACAATAATCCTTCTTTCAGTTCTTCCACCTAGACAGATCCCAAGATTATCTGCAGTTTGTTATTGATCTCTATGCTCTATATGTTCTGAAATTAATGTCTCTTCCCTTGCCAAATTTAATCTGTGCAACAAAACCAGGTTAGCTTCTCCCTACCTGCATAGTGCTTGGAGTTTAGGTGCCATGTTTCCGAGGCTTCCCTGTTGCTAGCTTCTCCATATACCCTCAGATTCCCAAGAACTGTCCCCATAGTTAGCCTAAGGGGACACCTTAGATTCTTGAGAGGAATGCTTTTAGAATTATCTTCATAGCAATGATTTTCCTATAGAGCAGGAAATTTGAGAGGCCTTATTTCACATTCATCACATCAGCATAACTCAATAAATAATAGCTGCAAATATTCCTAGGTAGGATGATATGGCAGTTAAAAAGCATAGGGTTTGAACTCTAGGTTAAGACTACTTGAATTTGAGTACAAAAAACAGTATGCAGGGTGCCTAAACAGATAGATTATGGAGCTAGATAGCTGAGATTGAATCCAAATTCTGTTATATAATAGCAGTATGACATCACACAAGTCAATCAATCTCTTTCTTCCTTAGTTTCCATACATTTCAAATGGCAATAACAATAATAATAATACTCCTATAGGATTACTGTTATTAAGGATTAAGTTATTCTACAAATCATGCTCAAAAAAGCAAATGTCACCCAATGGGCATAAGTGTTCACCCTTATGCTTGTGAGCTCCATAACCTTGGACAGGTTGATTAACATGGCCTTAAATTTCCTGTCTGCAAGTGGGGATAATAAGATTTTTGTGAGGATTGAGAGTAGTGCTCCAAGTAAAGCTCCCACTACAGCACCCACTTGGCGTATAGTAACTATGCAAAACACTATCACTATTGCCAATGGTTAAAGGCACCAAGTGCACCAAGTATATCAATCACCCAATCAACCTAATAAATATATGGCTAGCACATAGTGTCATTTCTCCAATACGTTATTTGTTAATTATCTCTAAAGGAGAGGTTCTGACATCTCAATATTTCTCAAAAATTTCCAGGTGGGATTGGAGCTGTAACACAGTGATAGTATTTGCTCCACATGTGTGAGGGTCTGAGTTTGATCTCCAGAATTGCAAAAATAAAAGTCCAAGGTGATTGTATTAGCACTCAAGATTGAAGATCGTTGCACTGGATACTGTATTTCCTTAACTTCCCGCAAATGTTACAGAGATGTGAGACCAGAGAGATGACCAGATGTGGTGGATTTATAACTGGTGGGCCATTTGTAGTACCAGCTGAATGGAATCAGCTGAGCATGGATGGCCCAGCTGAGGACTGTTGCAAGATAAAAAGGAGAACTGGAGAGGAAAAGTTTAGTGTTGTTGGTTCTCCTGTTGTCGTTGGTTTTCCTGGAGGAACTTGTCAAGCTTCTTTCCTGATATGAACCTGACTGTTCTCATGCCACAGGAGCTCAGGACTTTCTTATCACCGAGAATGGCTCTGGTCCTTACTTTGAGCATTGCATCCTGGCTCCAATGCAGAACTCTCAGCGTACTGGCACAGCTCCTTCATTCCACTGGTACAAACTTGTTAGCTTCTACCGCTGACCTTTGGGCCTTCCCAGCGCAGATTCATGAAACAGATTTGCATGAGTCATTGTCGTGGGCTCTAGGTCTTCAGCTGGACTCTTGCAGGACATTGATGTAGGATTCAGGACCTTGGGTGGGTTTTGGGGGTCTTTAGTATGTGGACAGATTTCCTGCACTTTCTGTGTTTGACTTTGAATGATTTTTATAAAATAATTCTATAAATTATGGGTCCTGTATTGTCTTGTTCTCCTTGCAAACCCTGACTACAACACCAGTACATTTTTTCAAGAAAAATCAAAAACAAAAGAATTCTGAGGAACACAGATAAAATGTATACACCTATACAATAATGCTTTTCAAAATGAATCGTGTTTTCTTTGCCCTGAGAATCACTGAAGTAGTCAGTGAATGCAAGAGCAATATATCAAAAACAGAAGCCACAACTCTAAGGGCTCTTTAGACTTTTAACATTTATTTTTAATAAGTATGAAGTTTTCCATTACATTACTTAGTTGCATTTTGATTTAAGTTGCATTTGCTGCAAAGTGGAACTGCCCCCTTTAGGAATGCGCCACGGAGCCTCATACACTCCTAACATAATGCCACCTACCAGTGCCTATGCCCGACATAAAGATGGTCTCCAATGATTCCTGCTTCTGAGGAGTTTTGCCCTTTTATAAGTCTGCCCCCATAGCAACTTGCTCCCTATGAACAGAGTATGGCAAAAGTGATGTGATATCACTTACATAATTTAGTTACAAAATAGAGCAGTCTGCTGAGAGAAGTCAGGTGCTATGTCATGAGTGCCCTATGGAGAGACCCATGTGCCAAGAAACTGAGACATTCCAAGGCAGTACTCCACATGGAACAGAGACTTATTAACAACCACATGCATCAATTTAGAAGTAGACAGCTCCCCAATAGAGCACTGATTACAGCCTGTGAGCGAATTTGATCTAGAGGATCCTGCTAGGCTGTGCCCAGACTCTTGACACACACAAAGGTGCTAAGACAATATATGTGTTCTAAACGACTTAAGTTTTGCGGTAACTTTTTTATGTAACACTAGGTAAGTAACAAATTATTATGCCCGTACAATACTTATCCCTCAAGTTAGTGTTGTTACTGCTCCTGTTACTAGCAATATTAATAGTTGCTAACATTTCCAGACATTGTACTCAGTACTTTACATGTAAGATATTTTAAAACCCTCCCAGTGATCATATAAGGTAGGTACTCTTATCATCACATACACACATATATTTTGCAACTCAAGAAACTCAGGTACTGAAAAGGAAACGTCCCTGTGCCTGCAGGAGGGAGGCAGGGTACCTGGGTAGGGCAGAAGCGTTCTGTATGTATGTGTATATGTATATTTTTTAATCTCTGAGTTGTCAAACAAATGTTTCCTACTGAAAAAAAAGAAACATTAATAACTTGTATAAAACCAAACAGAGAGGCAGGGTTCTGACTCCAGAAATGTGGAGCCAAAACTTGCAATAATCATGCAGACTAAAATGTGAGTTCAGTGCATTGTTCCTTTGACATTATATAAATTATTTCAGTTCATTAAACCTTATATTTTTGTACCTGGCATTGAACTCATGACCTTGTGCTTACCAGTCAGGCGCTTATGCCACTGAGCTAAATCCCCAGCAAACCTTAGTTTCTTTAAGTGAAGAGACTAACAATGTCAAGCTCACAGAGTTGTTACAAGGATTAAATAAGATTTTGGATCAAAAGCATATGGCACAGAACCTCATTTGATAACCTGTTGCCATTATTAACGGCCCTTGACAACATTTGCGGAGCCTGAGACAAAAGTACAAATGGAAGCCAACATACCAGATGTCTACACATTATCACATTTTATATATATATATATATATATATATATATATATATATATATATATATATTTAAAAATAGTTAAATATGTTCTCTCCTCCCACCTTGAGAAATATATTTTATAATGACTTTGAAGGCTAGGTTCAAATTTTCAATTTCAGATTCCTGGATTCAAAGCTAGAATATGTGAGTACGGAGAGAAGTAGTTTCAGGCCTCTGGTCTTCTCCCTTGTCTTCCCACCCCAGGGTCTATCCCAGAGAATCAGGGCCTCCTATGTGCATGTGAACATTCCAAACAATACTCAAGTTCTGATATACTAAGGTAGCCAGATTAAGCAAATAAAAATAAGGTGAGTCCTATATTTTATTGTGCAACTCTACAGTATATACCTTATGGCACAAGATAGCCTTCAGCTTAGAGGTGCCCACACCAGCAGAAAAAAATCACCCTCCCTGTGGAATGCAGAGTGACTAAAGGACCAGAGTAGTGCCATATAGAGCATAGAACCCAAAGCAGTGGCACCTCTTGCCCTGGTCAGACAGCAGATAGGCCATAGGCAGTTAAATGAGCAGTATTTCTGGCTTGGCCTTTCACAGCTAGGATAAACTGACTGGCGTCCTATAAACATCCATCCTCAGAGAGATCTAATGATAAGCCTCATGAGTAGATGGGACATTTTCAGAAACCATTGAGAATGGGAAGAAAAAAATGAATCTATATCTTCACTATACACTCAGGCCTGTTTCCCAGTGTATCTGATTTAAGTCTGGCACAGAAACACTGACAAAAGCCCTGTCTACAAGATTATATTCATTTGTATAATCTATATGTCACAGTTCAAACCTCTTCCTGTCTCCCCACTCCCGTTCCCACTCATGATTGCTTATTCTCTAAATTACTGTCAAAGATTTCTGGAGAGCAGTGATGAGAGGGAAAAAAATTGTGTGTGTGTGTGTGTGTGTGTGTGTGTGTGAATTCAATAAATAGAATCAGAAACAACAATACAGGTGAAGTTCTAAAACAAAATGATGGAGCAGCCAAGGCAGCCAAATCATCGTTAAATATATCATATTAAGAAATGAGATTAGTTTTGTTCAACAGTCACATTGACAAAGCATATACATCAAAGGTTTACTCAATGTAATAAAGTGAGGCACAAATAGAATGGGCAACATTTTCCCTGATTGCTTGAGATGCTATATTTCTAATCGTTCCTTTACAGAAGATTCTAAAGCTGAGGGAGGTCACAAGCCAGATTTCCATATTCATAGCAAAACCCAGAGATAAAGAAAAGTCAAGTCAAGGACATCAATTGTTGTGCTGAAATTACATCCATCTCTCAGGAAGATGACATACAAGCCAGTCAAACAGACAGACTTGGTCAAAATGTGTCTTAAAGAGGTTGATAGAGGCTTGACATCTGAGCATAGCTCTGAAAGACAGAAATAATTTCCCTGGAAGACAGAAAGTTATTAGGATTCTGAGGTGATTGCAAACTCAGTAACAGTAGATTTATCTGCCAAAAATAATGCCATCTGAAACTGTTTTAAAAATGTGAATCAAATAATTTTTTATTCTTTATCAGGCACTTATGTGGAAGGGAATGAACTGTGTGCTTTTTATGTGCATTATCATGTTTAATAGCTAATGTTATTCCGATTTTATAGAAGATGAAATGGAAGTCCAGAAAGGTTAAATACTTTGATCAATATAGCACAGTAAGACACAGAGCTTCTATTTGAACTTAGATCCTTCTTTTTTATTAGTAGTATAGGATTATGATACATAATTTCATTCATCTCAGGAAACTGGTACATATAAATATTACATCTTGTTCATTAGCCACTTGTCAGGTCACTCCTGATTCAGGACATGCAACCCTACAGGGAAATTAATGACATACTCAAAGGAAGGTCGCTGAGGCTATGAGGGAACACCAAACCATGCCATTCTTGGAAAAGTAAAGAAACTAAAAATATTCAGCATGAATTTGGGAGAAAACTCAGACAGACACAAATCCATGAATGTACCTGTTCTAAGCTGATGTACCTGTTAATCACCCATATGGTCCCAATCTCTAATATAATGCCTAACACACAGCAGGTTCTCAATAAATATTTGTTGCAATAATGGGTGAATGAATTAATGAAAGAAAAGATGGATTCATAACTTTAGTACTACTTAAGATGTACAAATGGTAGTCATGTGAAAGAGACAGTATTCTAATATTCTATGCAGCTCTAGGGGCAGAATTTATAAAGTGTCAAATATTAACTAAAGGTGAGAAAGATATTTCTAACAGTTATTGTGGTTCAGCAAGACAATGGGTTATCTTGAAAAATCACACGCCTCTTAACATTGGAAGTGTTTTGGTTTTGGTGTTTTGTTTTTTGGGGGTTTTTTTGACAACACATAAAACAGTTTTGCATTTTTAGTTTTCCTATAGAGATAAAGAGTAGAAGAACAGAGAGGCTTATTGTTTTACTGAAGACCAAGCTGATATTTCAGGTTCAGGCCATCATCCTTAACTTTTTGAGTTTAAACAACAAATTTTATCATAAAATACCTCAAAGCATATAGATGTATATAAAGTGGTAGTTTGCTTAGATTTATAAATGTGACTTAATTTTTCTAACTCAACTGTATCATTTAGACTACCTAACGAGTCCACAGAATTGCTGACCAATAAATTGCTAACTAATATATCTGAAAAAGCAACAGATCAATGCTGATGCTGGAAGTCTGATCACCTTAGTTATTTGCTTGGAAACCGAACTCTTATGATCCAAGTCACTGATCACTGCCCAATGCATATCAACCTGGTTACCACTGTGTAAGAAAGTAGATAAGACTAAATCCAACAATCAAAATATAAATAATGCCATGGACCCATCATCAAGCAAATAAAATTGATCTTCATTGTTTGCAAATTCTGTATTTTCTAATTCAACTACTCCCTGAGATTTATTTGAAATCTACCAAATCAATATTCATAGCACTTTTACACTAAATTACAGCTATGCACATGCTCAGAGTAGTAAATACTGAGGTACCAATGTACACATTCCCAACTCAGAGAAGATAAAGTCAGGCTTTGCCTTCTTGGTTCAGCTCTCACACTATAAACAACTGTCCTTTTCATGTTCTATTTATTGGCAAGTCTTTCAAACTTTTGTAGCTTTTTTCTTGATAATTTCTCTATATAAAATGGCCCCAAAGCATAGTGATGAAGTGGGGTCTAGTGTTTTTAAATGCAGGAAGTTGTGATATGTCTTATGGTAAAAAACATTTAGATAAACTTCATTCATGCAAGCACGTTGCATTTGGTTGTGAATACAATGTTAATGGACCAACAAAATATATTAAATAAGGTGTCTTTTGAAAAGAAGCATGCATAAAACAAAGTATGTATCAGTGAGTTGACCAATTGCCTCATGGGAATTTAACCTAACTGAGAGGTTTTAGCAACCTTAGAGCATATAACTACTGCAAATAATGAGAATAAGTAGCATGTGCTTTGAGATCTCCTAATCCTGTATGAGGCAGAGTTTGTGTTCAATGACCTCACATCTTTCCTTGGCCTCTTGGAAATTATGTGGGCACATCTGCAAGATCCTGGTCAGCAACTTAGGAAACAAAAGGGCAAAAAGATCCTCTGAATCTCAAACACATCCTGAAGCTGTAGTGTCTATTATTCTGAAAATCTTACAAAACAAAAACCCAGCAGGACCAGGGATATAGTTCAACCTGCCTGGCAAGTGCAAGGTCCTGACTTCGATTCCCAATTCAAAAAGAAAGAAAAAAAGAAAGAAAAATTCAGCAAATCTAAGCCTTTGTTCAATCTTATTAAGTCCTACCAATGAGCCCACAGTCCTTCTAAGGATGACACGTTTGTGATTTAGTTGGATTTTCTTCTTACCATCCAGACTTCACACTGGATAATAGGCTTTTTACTGAAAAGAAAAACTCTTCAAAGAGTATTGCTTGTCTTGAGAAATAATCCATCCTACCAAAGGGTTTTGCAGTAGGAGGTAAGGTACAGAGAAAAGTATTAAAAAGTTTCACTGTGCAATTTCATCCCACCTCAACCATAGCAAGTGTAGTACTTGAAGGTTGAAAGGGCCCTGGCAGGGTTGACACACTAGGTCTCAGGAGCCTCCTTCTCCAACAGGGAAACCAGTAAGACCTAGAGGCTGAAGATGTGCTCCCCACTGGTAAAGTCAACAAAACAACCACCATAGTCACTAGGAAAATCTCTCTAGCACAGCTGACAAATAGAAGTACAGCCTACCTGGCAAGATGTCCGACTAGGAACAATTAGCCACTGAGCTTCCAAAACCTTCATATCACAGTAGTTGCCACAGACACATGCTACCCACTACCTAGAGAGAACTTTCTAAAGAAGAGAAGGGATTTTTTAAGAGCACTTGACAAAAGGTACTAAAATACTCAGAATAAAATCTCAAGTCAGAGCTGTCAAAGGCATCAGAACAAAACACTGCAAGCACAGGCATAGATTTGCTGTGCTTCTTTGAACCGGACCACACTGCCATCTACTGAACAAGAATGCCCTTTTCCCTGGGCCTTATCTAAACTGAATGCTTCCTGAATATTCATGTTGAGAAATGTGCCCATTCTTTTCCCTTTCTCAAGGCAGTTTGGCAACCGGACAGCCAACCCCCTCTGTGAGCCAGAAGCACCATCTTCTCTGACACCCACCCACCAGAGGAAACTTGAAGTAATTGGATGGCAAGCCAACAGCATTAGACACTGACTCATTTGTTCCATGACAGAAGTTGGGGGAGGCAGAGTCCAAATGAATGTGAAGAAATACACACCACACCAAAAACTGAATCACAAGGCAACCACAGGGAAGAAACTGCTGACAAGCATTTGAAGCAAGGCACCCATAACTATGAATCATGCAGCATAACAGCTGGGTACCAAATGATTTGTAAATCTTAAAGTTTCAGAAATAACTTTGCAGGATCAACCCATGAGATTCGACTCTGTATCCAGAACCCCTGGACTGAAGTAACTGGAAAACAGCAAAGGGCATGGGATTGATGTCTTCCCAGATTGTTGCTTGCCATCCAGCACCCACAAATAGTGTCCCGGTTTTCAATGCCAAGTTACAGGGGGAAATAGTCCAGGGGAAAACTGAATACTCAAATTGAAAGGTTGATATTTCCATTTTCAAGATAAGTATTTCCTAAGAATGTTAATAAAAACTGTCTTCTGAAAACAGAAATATGAGGTATACAGAAAGAAAAGAAGAAAGAAAGAGACAAGAAAAAAGAAAGAATATAAAAGGAATTTAACATATGTGTTATTGGTTTTATCTTTATGATTGCTTGAGGTTTGGCATCCCTTAGCAAGAACAAATTTTAATCAGAGCAAGTATAATCAAAGTATGTATACAAGACATATATAATCAAAACATGAGCATTAGAGCAGACAGATAAGTTTAGAAACTGCTTCTATGGGACAGAAATTGTAATTCACTGGCTTTTAGTTCCTTTTATTGATGGAGTGTGACATTCTGTTATAAATCCCTCTAGCTTTATAATTATCTCAATTTTATATAGATATAGATTAATATATTATTTCTACCAATGAAAAACTCTGTTAAGTTTTGTATAGAAACAACAGTCAGTACTGTATTTTTAAAAACCAGTCACAGCATCATTTTGATTAGTTGGCAACCTGGAAATATATATTACAGTATTTAGACAGGATAAAATCTCACCAGGAGTGGAGTTGGGCTTTTAGTCATAACTAAAATATTTCTTATAGATTCCTTTTACTGGGATCCATCAGATCTCATTCAGAGAAAAAGTTACATGACACATATTGAGACCTTAACTATACTCAACAGGCCTTAAATGACACAGCATTTGTTATCTCTTTCCTAAATGAAGAAGCAAAATTAATGAGACCGACCATCCTTCAAAATCAGATGGCATTAGACGTTCTAACAGCAATGTAGGAGGTAGTTGTGTGCAGTTGTAAAAACTGAATGTTGTTTGTGCATTTTTGAGTCTTCTACTAATGTCTCAATAGTTGTTCAAGATATGGGTTGACAAATTAAAGACATGTCAGACTCTAAATATGGACCTTATCCTTATGCTCCTTAAGGGAAGCCATTACTAGCTCCTCTTGGTAGAAAACTTTGTTAATTGTACTCACAATTACCCTGTTGATTCTATTATTTGGCCCATGCATACTTAATTATTTCTTTGGCTTTGTCTCCTCCAGACTTAAAGCTGTATGCCTACTCAAGATGAAAATGTCTGACATCTACTGAACGCCTTTAGGTAGATGCTCTGTAGAATATCTCTGACTGCCAGTCAACAACTAAGACCCCCTTCTGTCCGGCGCCGACTCCGTCCCGCGGAAGAGAGCACACGAACACTGGACTTCTGCAAGCTCCTTTATTGACCGGGCAGCAACCTCATCACATGTCCGTCCTTGACGGCTCCCTGCGTGTTGTGCAACGAGCACTTCCTTACACTAAGCTTATAAGCTGTCTATAGCCAATCGAAGGGTTCTACGTGGAGGCGAGCT
>PVJX010010040.1:0-58581 GCA_004027295.1 Dolichotis patagonum
CCCAGCTATTCCGCTTCTAGGCATATTCCCAGAAGAATTGAAAACATCATACCACAGTGATATATGTGCACCCATGTTTATAGCAGCACAATTTGTAATAGCCAGATCTTGGAAACAACCTAAGTGCCCATCAACTGAGGAATGGATAAAAAAGTTGTGGCATTTTTATACAATGGAGTACTACTCAGCTATAAAGAATTATCACATTGAGATATTTATAAATAAATGGACACGACTTGAGACCATTCTCTTAAGCAAAATAAACCAAACTCACAAGGGTAAATACCATATAGTCTCCCTAGTATGAGATTTTATAAGAGTATATAAGATTTTATGGTAAGCATGAGTCCCCACCTCATAGCTTTGAAGCCTTTCAATGTTTTCAATCATCAGTTGGAATGGTTTTATCCTGTTTTGTTTGACTATATCATACATGATGATTTGAACAGCTGTTTTGAAGAAAATAAAAAATTATGACAGCTATTGCTGATTTAATATTATCCTTCTTAGTCGTCCTACCATGCTTTTTTTTGTTCTACTACCGTTGGTTCTATCTATCACATTGTGTCTTATTGGAATTTGAATATGTGTGATAGTTTAAACAAAATTTTTTTGTTTAATCGAAAATGAGATATTATAGTACCCATTGATCATTTTCTGTTATTCAGTTCAGAAAGCCCTGTAATTCTTTCACTCTGTGCATGGCTTTATACTATTGTGTTATGTTTGATATTATTGTATTTGAAACTATGCTCAACTATAGCAGAGTAAGATATATGGTGTTAGCTATGTTGATGTCCTGTTGACTTAATGTAAAGTACTGTGTATCCTATGTTGTCCTGTTCTGATCTGCTCTGTACTGCCCCCTTTTGTTTTATTCTCTTTCAAATAAAAAAAGAGAAAAAAAATGAGTAAACATAATACACCATATCAATTGAGTCAAAGATAAGAATCATATGATCATTTTAATAGATGCAGAAAAATCTTTTCATAAAGTCTAAAACTTATTAATGATAAGAACCTTATGGCAAATTAGGCCAGATTGTCTTTACCTTAATATGATAATAGGGATCAATGACAAACCAACTGCCAGCATCATATTAAATGGTCATAAACTGAAAGCTTTTTTTCTAAAATCAGGAACAAAACAAGGATATCCATTATCACCAATCCTCTTCAATATAGTGGTGGAAACATTAGCCAGAGTGTTTAGACAAGAGAGAGAAATAAAAGGAGTAACAATAGGAAAGGAAGAAGTTAAATTATCTAACAAAAGATGTAAAAGGTCTATTCAGTGAAAATTACAATATTCTGAAAAAAGAAATTGAAGAGGATCTCAGAAAATGGAAAGACATTGTTTATGGTTAGGAAGAACAAACATTGTAAAAATGGCCATTCTCCCAAAATTGTTATATAGATTTAATAGAATTCCAATAAAAATATCAATAATGTATCTCAGAGATCCACAGAAAACATCCCTAAAATTCATCTGGAATGAGAAGAGGCCTAGAATAGCAAAGATAGTTGTGGGCAACAAAGGCAAGGCAGGAGACATCAAAATCTCTGACCTGAAGTTATATTACAAAGCTACTGTGATAAAATCAGCATGGTACTGGAATAAAAAAGACCTAAAGATCAATGGAACATATTACAACCACAGCTACAAACACACTCAGACACCTTATCTTTGACAAAGGAGCCAAACACATTCACTGGAAGAAAGATTGCTTCCTTTACAAGTTGTGCTGGAAAAACTGGCTCTCCATCTGCTGAAAACTGAAGCTAGACCCACGCCTGTCACCATGCACTAAATTAAAGGCAAAATGAATCAAAGATCTAAATATTAAAACAAAAACACTAAATATGCTTGAAGAAAAATTAGGTAAAAATCTTGAAGACACAGAGGTCAGCAGAGAATTCAAGAACAAA
The DNA here is from genome assembly GCA_004027295.1 of Dolichotis patagonum. Classification (NCBI taxonomy): domain Eukaryota; kingdom Metazoa; phylum Chordata; class Mammalia; order Rodentia; family Caviidae; genus Dolichotis; species Dolichotis patagonum. Next base: position 1,930 of record PVJX010010040.1, read on the forward strand.
AATCAACCTGCATGGAAAATTCTACCCAGAATCAATAACGGGGAACTTGTCTTATTAAAAAGTTTTTGCATGTCAAATGAAATCTCCAAAAATGTGAAAAAAATCCACTATTTGGAAAAAAAATCTTAATCAACTGTCCCTCAGACAAAGGACTTCTATCTAGAACATATAAAGAATTTTTAAAACATCAGATTCCCCAAATTCAAAGACCCAGTTCAAAAATGGGCATGTGAGATGGATGCACACTTCTCAGCTGAAGAAATATAAATGACAAATACATACATGAAAAAATGTTTAACATCATTGGTCAGTGGAGAAATGCAAATTAAAACAACACTGAGATTCCATCTCACTCCAAGAAAGAATCGCCAGAATCAAAACTACCAATAACAAACGCTGGAGAGGCTGTGGGGGAAAAGGAACTCTTCTACACTGTTGGTGGGAGTGTAGACTGTTGCACCTACTATGGCAATCAGTCTGGAGATTCCTCAAAAATCTAGTATTGGAAGTCCCATTTGACCCAGCTATTCTACTTTTGGGCATATTCCCAGAAGAACTGAAATCATCATACCACAGTGATATATGTGCACCCATGTTTACAGCAGCACAATTTTTAATAGCCAAATCTTGGAAACAACCTAAATGTCCATCACCTGAGGAATAGATAAAAAAGATGTGATATTTTTATACAATGCAGTACTACTCAGCTATAAAGAAGAATAACATTGATGTTTTTATAGGTACATGGATGTGACTTGAGGACATACTCATAAGTGAAATAAATAAAAAACACATATGCATTGTATCCCTAGTTTAAGAAACTAAAGGGTAAATAAGATGCAAAATATTCAGTAAATATTGTGAAAGGATAAGAAACTGCTCAAAGAGGAAAAAATAACTCAAATAGGGAAAGAAGCAAAGGAAAACAAAAAAGATATAAATTAACGTATACACACTTAAGATAGCTAAGATGATTTTGGTACTACTATATTAGTTCTTCGGACAAAATACTTAACATTCATAGGATTAGATCAATTTTGCATGTTTATATCTGGTAATATGAGTAACTCTTTTGAAGATAACTATGCAAAATAGCAATCCTGGTTATGGTCCTGCCAACTTCTTTTGAAAGCCTATATTGTTATTGTTTTGGGCTCTTTGTTATTGTTATTCATTTGTCTCTTTTATTTCTTGTTTTTCTTGTATTTTGCCTTGTTTTGTTTTGTTTTCCCTTCTAATACAAAAAGGATAGATGTACATGTATAAGCTTATACATGCCTAGAACTTTTCTTAAAGGGTTTATAAGAATTCATTTTATTACATGTGATTGTATGAACAGCTACTTTGAAGAAAACAAGACTTTTTGGTAGCCATTGCTGATTTTGTATCATCCTGTTTTGATGTCCAATTACACATTTATTCTTTTTTTATTGCTTTTAGTCTGTTTTATATTATTCAATTTCAATATGTGTGAAGATAGGGACAGCTATTTTAAAGAGAACAAGGGTTATTATGGTAACCACTGTTGATTTCCTATTGTCTTGTTTTGAAGATCTGTAATGCTTTCATTCTTTTGTTTTGATAGATTTTTACTATTTTGTTTTGTTTGAATTCATTATGTGTGAAGATATGGACAACTGTTTCAAAGAAAACAAGACATTATGGTAGTCACTGTTGATTTCCTATTGTCTTTTTTTGAAGTCCTGTGTTGCTTGCATTGCTTTTTTCTTATCTGCTTTGCTTTGTTTTGTTTTGTTTTGTTTTGTTTTGTTTTATTCTCTTTAAAAGAGAAAAAGAAAGAATAGTAAACAAGTTTCCTTCTTTTCAATTATTCTCAGCAAGTTTATAACACAGAGATTCTGAGTTTTTATTATCAGTTGTCTTATTGAGCTTGATTTGTAAATCACAAATTAAATGGCATATAACAATAGAATATGACTTCTGATTATTCTAGAAATTGAAAATCAAAGATTAAAAAGCCAAAAATCAGGGTCCTGTGAAGTTCCTCTTCTGTCCTTCAGGATGCTTTTTCATTGGATCTTCACACAGCAGAGAGCGAAAAAGGAAGCAGCTTTATTGTGAATGTTACTTGGGCTTCTCTGTGCAGAACATATCTACTTCTAATTATTAACAAAGGCCCCAATTTCTAACACCAAAGAACTAAGGAGCCTGGATTTCTGGATGCGAATGTTGAGGATACATAGCATTCAGCTCATAACACTTGTACTTATGTGTAAATTTGCTTTCTTATTTTTTGAATTATTTTCAGATAATCTGCCAACATAATAACTGAAAGTTCCCTACCCTTTGCAAAGGAGTATATTATGGAGCTAAAACACAATTATTATTGTCCTTTTCCTTTCAAAAGCTGAAACATTGGTCATAAATTTAATATTCTTTATTTTCTATTGTTGGTATACATTTGTGATACATAATCATTATATTTAACTTGAGAAATTGGTGCTGTAAATATCACATCTTGATCATTTTAACTTCCCTTTGTCCAATGACCCCTTTTTCCCTTTCCCGAGTTTCCCTTTCCATCATCACAATGTATACCTTTTTTATTTTCTTCATAAAAATGTTTATATTTTGGGTATTATAGTACAGAAACCATGCAATATTTATCCCTCTGGGCCTGATTTATTTCATTTAGCTCTATGGACTGAAGACTCATCTATTTCCCATAAACTTATTCTTTATGACTGAGTAGTAACTCATTGAGCATATATCCCATATTTTTTCCATTTATTTGTTCATAAGTATATAGACTATTCCTACAATTCAGCCATTGTAAATTCTGCTATCATAAACATTGGTTCCATATATGAATGTAATATGATGACTTTACATTTTAGGGGAAGAAATACAGAAGAATAGCTAGGTTAGTTGAATTTCTATTTTCAATTTTTTAGAGAAATCTCCACCATAATTGCCACAGTGGCTATATGAGGAAACATTCATACCAAAAATGTAGTAGGGTTACTTTTCCCCACAGCCTCACCAGAATTTGTTGACTTTTGAGTCTGTGATGGTAGCCATTCTTCCTAGTGAGATGGAATCTCTGTGTTCTTTTGATTTGCATTTTGCTAATAGCAAGACGCTGCATAATTTTGTAATTTTCCTGAATATCAGATTGCCCATTTGCACTTTGTTGAGAAGTTACTATTCATTTCAATTGTCCATTGACTTGATTTGACCTGCATTATTGTACTGTATAATTTGAGTTCTTGATGGATTTTAAACTTTAGTCCTCTTTCTGAGAAAGTTATAGCATAGTAACACTGTGTTTATGACTCTATGCAACAATGGAGTATGATTCTCTTATGTCTCATTTCATTTGTTCTGAAAACTCTTCATATGTTATAATCTTTGTATTTAAGCATAACTCGAAGTATCAGGTAATCTTATTTAGCTTTAAAAGTTACATGATGATGGATAGATATTTAAGGAGTTAAAATGTATACAACTAAACATTCTTTTTGTTTTAAATTAAAAATGATTTTACCAAAGAAAGACATAACGTTGGAAAATAAGTGCTCAATATAAACCTCCTATACCACGCATGAATACATTACTAAAGACAACAAAATTAATATTGACCAGAGAATGATTTTTTTAAATGGCTACCTTAAATCTCACAAAAATAAAATTCCACTCATAGTGGTCAGTAATGTTAAAATATAAGCTTAAATGAGTTTAAAATTTTCAAAGACAAATGACTTTTATTTATCATTGTTTCAAGAGATTTTACTTAGTTTATATGAATGTTTTCACTGTAGTCTCCTTCAAGAAAGTAGGCATGAACTACAGCTGCACCATGTGTAAATCATGGCAGGGACACAAATAAGGGTACTGAGACTATCAACAAGAAAGGAACAAAGAATATCTGTTTATGTACATGAAATTTGTCCAGTCAGGACATAATCCTCATAGGTACCTTAAAGCACAGTATTTCTTTGATGTATAACATTGGTGAAATCTTTTCCCCAAATCTATTTGTCACTGATCCTGCGTTTGTGAATTGAAGAGGTCATTTCAAGCCATAGTCTTTTGACACAGTATGTGGGAAGGGAGAAACCAACAGCTGTTTGAGCAAAGAACATCAGTTTTTACTTAATGTAAAATGTAGTGAGCTTCTCATCAGCTGTGTATAATTGTCTTTGTTTTCTGAGATAGGATATCACTCTGTAGTTCAGGCTGGCCTGCAGTCGCTATGTATCTTGGTTAGCCTTGAACTCGTGGCAATCCTCCCGCCTCAGCATCTTGAGTGCTGAGATTAAGTGTATGTGTCACCAAGCCTGGCTTGTTGTTTCCTTTTTTAATTCAGCAGGTAAGTTATTAGAAAATAAAAAAAAAAAACTAAACACTAAATCTTTTTGCTTTACAATAATTACTTCAAAATTTAAAAATACAGGTTACCCTTTAGGAATATGCCCAGTTCTTCTGATATAATAAATAATTTATCACTGTAAAACAACCTGAGTCTAAAATATTGACAAAATCCATGTGCTTTATAAGTAGTGCAGGTATTTACTAGAAGAAATCAAGCCACAAATGACTAAGGAGGTGTGACTCACAGTGATTATGAATAGTGTGAAAATTGTGATTGAAAACTAACTTCAGACTTGGCATTTGTACTTCAGTAATATATCTCTATACATCAATTTCTACCACATATATCAACTCCACCATCAAAACCAAACCCCACTGAGACATGACAGTACCTGATGCAATCAGGAAATTTGTGCTGGAATAACGAAATTGCATTGATGAATATGTTTTCCGTTGTAGTGAGTTATCAATTTTTGCAGTTATTTTTTATACGTAGTTTTGACAGTAAACTTGAATTGCATAATTAAAAAGATTAAACTGCACTGGCGGATATCCCTTTGAAAGACATTCAATTAGCCCTTTATGGAGTTTCATAGCAGGAAACAAAATGCAGTCCTGTGACACATTCTCAATATGTATGGTTCCCAAACGTGAAGAAAAAATGGTCAGAATGACCACGCCTAGTAGACTAGAAAACCTGAATTCCTGAAAATTGTAAATCTTCTTTAATTTAATATAAAGCATTTTGCCTGCCTTCCTTTTTCACAGTCCTGCCTTTTGTTTTGTTTTTGCCTTTTATTTTTGGTGGAAAAAAAAAAGAGAGCTTGCCAATCAAATCTGATTTAAACAGATGCACAGTAATGACTTCTGTTATGCCCACTTTTGTTTCATCAAAGCAGAAGCTATTACAGTAGACACATCAAGAAAATACCATGTCATGTTAAGCTTTGAGAAACACGAATGAATGCTTTGGTTTAATTCGTAAAGAATAAAGCCAATGTAAAATCTCCTGCGCTACTGGGGCCTGCTTAATCATCAGCTGCAGGATGCAATGATGAAGGAGAAAAAGAAGACTAGCCGGAGGATGAATGGTTGTTTAAAAAAACACCAGAGAGGGCTGGGGATTTAGCTCAGGGCATAAGCATCTGCCTGGAGGTCATGAGTATGATCCATGGGGCGCGCGCACGCGCACACACAATCAGAGGCGCTTTCCATATCAATCGACATGATTTTTATATTTTTAGAAGAAGTTTTGAAGACAGTAATAGAAAGAATTTAAAGTTTATTTTACGTTAAGAGGAGGGAGGACTTACTTTCCTTTCTGTCTATACACTTATTGCTGTTGAATACTATGTCCTACACATAGTGCTTAGCTATGAAGATGCAGAATACACAAAGTTAACAAATTTTGGTCGCTTGGAATATACAGCGCCATGTGAAATAGAAGAAAACAAAAATATGTCAGTGAATTTTATGCTGTGCAGTGAAACAGTCTCTGCGGGGAACTTACACAGGTTTCACATAAGTGGCTAAATCTACCCTGTGACTCAAGAAATTCAAGAAAGGCCAATAGTGTGTTAAATTGACCAAACAAAAAAAGTGCTAACTAAAACTGCAAGAAACAAAGCAAACAAGAATATACAAACTAATATGCAAATGTCAAAGGGACACACACAGGGACCACATTGGAAGGTTCAGAAGTAGGAAAAAAATTGAACCACAAAAAATAATAGTAGTAGGGTACCAACATATTAAGAAATACATATGTAATTCCAAAAGTAAAGTATTTTTGAATAAGCATATAAACAAAGAAAAAGGACATTATTTTTTCTTACAGAACTCCAAAAACTATATGTAAATATCCCCACTCTCTTTTCTTGAGTATGCGATGGATGCAGACTATTGAATGGAGAGTAAAAAGATAAAGCTCAGGACATCAGTATGTGTGAGAAATCATCTCCATGTGTTCAAGGTTAATCTCATCAGTACTAAGTCAGGATAATAACCTTCAGCCCTGACATAATGCCAAGAAAAGCATCCTTCTTCAACATTGTTCCTCTCAACATTCAAAACCTTACAAGGAAAATCTTAGGACCTGTAATTCTTACAAGGAAAATCTTAGGACCTGTAATTCAAGGATTCTGTGAACATAGTCCTAGCAAAACTCTTTCAAAGAGCAAAGTCATGAGGAACAAAGTATCACATGTGGACTGGCTATGAGGCCACTGTAACTAAAAGTTTCACAGTACCCTGAAATGGAAAGAACAGCAGTGGATAACTAATCTCAAAAGGCCTATTGTTACTACCACTATGCCAATACTATTTTCTTAATTTTGAAAAATAAATTCCTGTAATGAAAGATGTTACTAATACGAGCCTCACAACAAAAATCACTATTATCTTCTGAAAATCTAAAATTAAACTAAAATAAGTTTTGGATTTATTTTTAAAGGATACTGTGTATTATGGGTAGTGACAAATGTGACATTAAATGAAATTGAAGAGAATATTTAGGAACTCTTGATTAAAGAAATTCTCAGTAAGAAGGTAATACCAATAAATAGAATACAAGACGAAAAGAACAATGAACGCGATATTACCAGAATTATCTACTATGAGTCTGCTAGAAGAGTCATAGCTAAGCCCTAAGGACAGGATGATGGTGGTATTTAATTTATTATTTACCACTCCTAATTACAATATCAGTTAAGAGCTGGTCTCTCCATATCTTGTTTTAATTTTCATTTGTGTGTATGTGTGTGTAGGGGGAGAGGAATTACTGGGCCTTTGTTTCCAGTTGCTTCCCACCAATTTTATTACAGTTTAATTCTGAAAGTGTCAGTAATTTTCAGAATTTCCCAGGCTGATATTGAAGTTGAGATCCTCCTACCTCAACAATCCATAGAGCTGGGATTACAGACAAGTGTTATCAAGAGTAACTCATGATTTTATTTTCTTTAATTGTAGCCATTCCATAAAAGGAAATCATATAGTAAATTATATATCCATATGTCTATATTTTTATTTGGGACTGAGATTCAAAAACAGATTTCAAATAGTAATTTTCAAGAAATAATTTAAATTTTAAAATAATAATATCTCTAGGGTGGCTGTAAAATCAATTTTAAAAAAGCATTGCAGTCCGAAAATATTTAGCATGCTTTTACCATAAATTTGCACAATATATTGAATATTGCAATACAAAGGGATATTCATCAATAAGATAATTATTTGTGGTCTAATGAAGTGACTGATCATACGGCACCAACATACCCTAGAAATGCTTAAAGTTGATTTATGGATATTTTAAATCTTTACCTACTTTTCAGTGGCCTTTGCATAAATCTGCCAGTTAATGTATGTTAGGAATACTATTGGATTTCAACTTTGGGAAGGAAGTCTCCAACATATGAATTACATGCAGAAAAATTTATAATATTCCATGCACATAAATTAACTATGAATTGGCTAATGGTCTAAGTATGAAGTTAATTCTATAAAACTACTAGGACAAAATTGAATGATTAGCATTATTTTGAAAGCTATTCAGCAACTGATTCTTAAACAACTTGTATATTCTTAAACACAAAAAATAACATACTGTTTGACTTTTTGTGTATGTAATATCTCAACTGGGCAAACTGATCAAGAAAAAAATCAGTTGCTAGGAGTTTGAGGGAGGAAAGGAGAATGATTGCTTAATGAATAGGAGAAGCTCCGCAAATGTTATGAAAACTTTCCAAACTACACAAAATCAGGGTTTTATAAGATGGTAAATGACCTAAGCGATGATTATTTGTACATTTTAAAATGATTAATTTAGTGTTATGTGAATCTCTAACTGAAAAATGTTGTAAATACCATATATTGCTGAGCTATCTTTTTAATTTATGATTTTTGGCAAATAATGTCACCTTTAAACTAGAAATATCATTGTGCATGATTTTGAAATAACAGCCAATCTTCCAAGGAGGTAATAATATATAAATGAAAACCCAGTGAACGATTTAAATGCTTGATTTGAGACTTGGTTTGTTTTAGAATCTCTGCCTTAAACTATGTACAAAATACGGATCTCAGTATTGGTCATTTAGATTTATTCAGTATAAAGAAACTAATTTTCATCTCTTTCTCTCTGATGCCATAGAAATAAGATTTCAGCAGGAATTAAAACCTACCTACCAGTTCTTTTGTTATTAGTGAACAAAACCAAATATATTGAATGCCAGTGAAAAAGTTCAACTGTATCAAACTCTAAAGCATCAAATAAGAGGATATGCAGCAAAATCTAATCAATAAGTATCTGCCTCTAACTCATCTACTTGTGTTTCTCCCAAATAAAGCATCATATCTCATTACTATTTAGAAGCTGCCATGATTAGAATACCTAGCAATTAAAAGCCAAATTAAATGTATTTAACAGTTGAGCAAATTTTAGAAAATATTTCTGGGAGCTGGTAGGTAGCAATGATTTCTTTATTCACTACATAAAATATGGCATATGAAATGGAGAGATGGGCCTTCTCCATGTGGTAAGCATTACTTAGACTTGACTATTATAGAATGTACTGTGGAAAACAGTTTCTTCATTTCCCTTTTTGTCCCCTTTTCATAAGGTGTTATCATATTTTCCAGCATCCTCATTAGGTTATTCCTGACACAGATCAGCAGTTGTCACTCGTGAGGACTCTGTTGGGTGCCATGGCCACAAACACTGGTAATACTTGTGCTAATACCCTACAGGTTCCCAGACACACTCATGAAAGGAAGGAGAAGGCCTCTCTTCATTTCAGTGTTCACTCTTTTCCTTTTGGTTATAGTCAGGCATTCTGGGATTCAATGTTGATAACAGATTTTATACTCATGATATTTCACTTTTAGCCACACAATTCCTGCTAACCACCACTCTTCAGTTGCTTTCTCGAAGGCCACAGGGATTAGATTAGATCAGAGAGAGTGAAAAATATATTCAAATGAAAATTTCCTTCTAGGATTGTCTTTGTTTTAAACATGATTGTGAAGTGATATTTTTCCTTAAAACTTATCCCCAATGAGAGGCTTCTCCGCTATTCATGCTAATAGCGTTCATAGCAGTGAATATACTGTTTCAATAATGACAAAATTTACAATTACTTCAGAGATTCAACATAGCTGAGTAGAGAAGAAACCATGTTGGAGTTATTTAGAGAAAAATATCTGAAAGCACAGGTAATTGGAAGAAAGGTAGGGACATACATTCAGATGACAAAGTCAATCTCAAACAAGAGCCTTGTAGATCAAACAAAACACGGGCACTGGATTTCACAAAATGGTGAAGCAGGCCATAGAGCTGCCTGCAGGTCCACTGCCTGCACTTGGCACAGGAACTGCCATTCTGGGGATTCCCAAAGAGCAGGTGGACTGCAATAGCCCGGCACACTTCAGCTACGCAGGATACAGCTGAGGCGTAGGGCCCTTCCCATCCTTGCCTTACTTCAAACAGAGGACATTACGGCACAGTAGCAAGTTTTGTCTGTACACACAGTGGAGAGTGACCAGGAAGCTACTCCTTCCCTATGGCCCCCCAGGCTTTGTTTTCTCTTTTCTTTTTTATTTTTGTTTCTTTCCTTTTTTTAAAGACAGGGTCTCACTGTGTAGTGCGGGCTAGTGGAGAACCCATGGCAACCCTCCCACCTCAGCCTCTTGAGTGCTGGGATTATGGGCATACAACACGATACCTGTTCCTTCCAGGTTTTCCTTCTTTTATTTTCTTGGTCCTATGTCACAGCGGTTAACTGAAACCTCTAGTGACAACAAGCTGGGTGAGTTGGAGGCAAAAGTAGCAAGTGGAATGGCACCCTTCTCCTGATCTGCTTCTAACACTGTGAGAGGAGACAGACACACCAGCTGACTGGAACAGAGCAGGCTGTGCAAGAGCCATGAGGAAACAACTAAATGTGAGGCGTGGAGCGACCTCAGGCTGAGGTTTCTGCAGCTAGGAGATGAATGACGCAGAGACCCACAGGACAAGGAGACGTGGGGGAACCACGACAGGATATCCAAAGAGTTGCTGACTAAAGACTCTGACCCCACTCCTCACATCCAGAGCCCAAAATAAGCCCTGTGTCCAGCACTAATCCTACTGCAGACTTGGCAAAGTCACCCAGCATGGACCTAGGCTCTGACTTGGGCACTAACACAAAACCATGAACATCATGGGAATTTCATTGTGTTTCTTTTTTTTTCTATCTTTATTTTGGTAATTTGTATTTTTACTTTTATGGTTTATTTTGTTTTGCTCATCCTTTTGTTATTCTTTCCTCAACTATTTTTAAATTTTTTTTGATATGTTTCATGTGAGTGAATATTGTCTCTAGTTTTTGTGGTTTGCTTTGATATTCTCTTGTTTTTTCTTTTATTCTTTTTCTCCTGTTTTGTCTCATTTCCCAAAGACTGGGTAATTTTTTGTCTTCAGTCTTGCTTCTACTATATTTCTCTTCATTTATTTCTCTTTTTCACTTATCCCTCTTAAATCCTTCCCACACACAGGGTAAAGTCATTCCACTAAGAGGGAACTCACTGCACACAAGTTCTAGTTAAAATTGAATTTTGGTATGTAACTGTGGACTTTGTTCCTGTGATTAAAGTTACCAAATCAATAGTTACCAGTTTGTCAGTTTCTAGGCCATGCTTAATATTAGTGCTATTGCTAAGTGTACTGCTCTAGGTAGCATGAAATACCTGCTATAATCAGTTATTTTAGCTTGTATGACAACACAGTGATTGTCTTGGGTCATAATCATTAGAAAAGCCCATTAGAAAAATCATTAGAAACGTCCATTAGAAAAGCCCAAAACACTGGGTACTGGGCCAAATAGATAGCAACTTATCATGCCTAATAAATTGGGAAGATAGAATCTTGGGACAGAGACACAAAGGCAAAGATCCACAGATATTTTGTAGGGGAGCCTTGATGCTACTGAAAACGCTGCCTATTCTCAGATATTTATAAACATCAACACAGGAAACAAAATTAAAAGACAATAGAAGACACAGAAGTAAAACACAACCCCAGACCTCCAGTCCAACCAGTCCAATAGACAGCAAGGTAGAGGAAACAAAATTTACTCACCTGAGTTTTCTGAACTGGTACCAGCAGCAAAGAATACATAAACAGATGAATCCAGCTGTAAAGAAAATCAGTTTACAAATAATCTTTCAAGTAAAAAAAAAGAGATGTTCAAAATGAAGGACTTGCTCAATGGATCTAGATTAACAACAGATAAAAAGTAGAGGAGTTTAGGAAAATGGTGAATTCCCTGTATGTGACAATATGGACAACTATTTGGACCAAAACAAGAGTCAATATGATAGAGAGTGAATATCTCCGATTGTCTAGTTTTGAAAATTATGTCTCTTACATTGCTTTCTTGTGATCCGCTTTGTTCTGTTTTATTGTGTTTAATTTTACCCTTTTGATATAACTGCATGTATATTTGAGTGGGTAAGATGGATGACCATATCGCTGTTTTTGTCAGATTGTGGAGCAAAACTGTTGACAGTCTCACTGTTTGAATGTCTACTTTACATGTTTTAACTTTGTAAATTGAACAACTATTTCCAAGAAGTCAGTATGTGATTTGTCAAGCAATAATTTTTTTTAGGTTTTTTTTGTTGTTGTTCTTTTCCTTTTTTCCTTGGAATACTGTATTGTTGCTACCCTTTATTCTGTTTTGTTTTGTTTTCTCTTTAAATAAAATTAAAAAAAAAAAAAGAAAATGATGAAACCACAAATGCCCAACATAGGACAGAAATAGAATCCATATGACAGATTCATGCAGATATCTAGGATATTTAAAGTTCCATTCAAAGTATACATAGCCAATTGACTCAAGCTGAGGACAGAACATCCATTCTAAAATATGTGACTAGGGTAAGTGTTCATGTAAAGAAAAGTTTCTGAAAAATATCAAGGGACCATGAAAAATCAACTCAACATCTGTGAGATGACATGAAGAAGAACAACATAAGATAGATTGAAAACGATGAAAAAGAGAGAAAGCATAAATGTCATAAAAGACTTGCTCACATAAGTAACGTCAAAAAACATCCCCAGGTTGGAAAGAGAATTTGACTAAGGATAAGTAAAGCATATAGAACTCCAATTAGTCATGACCAAGATAACTCTACACCAAGGCATGTAATAGTCAAGATTCCAGAAATTCTAAACAAGAACAGAGTATTACAAGCTGCTAGAGAAAAGAAACAAATCACCTATAAAGGAAAGCCCACTGGAAACAGAGCAGACTTCCTGACACAAAACCCTAGTCAAGCAGAGCTAGGTATAAAGTGTTTGACATCCTAAAAGAAAACAATCTTCAAATCATATTGATGTACCCTGAAAAGCTATCTTTCAAAATCAATGGAGAAATAAAACACTTACATGTTGAAGATTAATTTAGGAAACTATGATAACCACACTAGCACTCAAAAATGCTCTGAAGCATATTATAGAAAGAGATAAGGAATATCACAATCCTAAAAGACCAATAGTAACAATCTACCAGGCAAGACAAGTAATTAAAAAGAGGGAAAAAACAGAGAACCAATAAAATAAAGTAAAATGACAAGGATAAATCAATGTATATTACTTATAAACATCAGTGTTAATAGTCTCAATTCACCAATCAAAAGAAATAGAGTGTCACAATGAATCAAGAAAAAAGATTCAATGATATGTTATATAAAAGAAACACCCTTAACTTGAAAAGAAATTCATAGACTGAAATTCAAAAGGATGGAAAGCAATTCTTCATGTGACAGGAACTCAGAAAATGTAGTAATTGCTATTCAATTTGCAGTCAATGTGAACTTCCAGCCAAGACTGATCAAGACAGACAAAGAAGGAAACTACATACTTGTTAAGAGAAAACCTCAAAAAGAAGAGATATCATTAATAAATACATATGCACCAAATACCAGTGTATCCAACTATACAAAACAAATAATAACATATGAAAAATCAAATGAGCACTAACAAAATTGTAATGGAGGAGCTCAATATTTCACTGTAACAGATCAACCAGACATGAAGGCAACAGAGACATATCAGAACTGAGCCAAATCTATGAACAAATGGATTTAGATTTCCATTGAGTGTTCCACTCCACAACATCATAACACATATTTTTTTCTCAGTTGCACTTGGGATGTTCTCCAAAATAAACTACATACTGGCTCATAGAACATGTTGATATAAATACAAAGGGACTGAAATTATCCCATATATATTATCAGATCATACTATAATGAATTAGGTAATGAATGGCAGCAGAAACACCAAAAAATATATATAAACAAATAGAAATTAAATATCTGAACAACCAATGGGCCACAGATTAAATTAAAGAAGAAATTAGACACTTTCTACAGTTAAATGATAATGACAGTATCACATACCAAAATGTACAGAATGCAATAGAAGCAGTACTATGTGGCAAATTTATAGCAGTGAATTACCACATCAGGAAAACAGAGTGAATTCAAATAAACAACCCAATGTTAAACCTCAAACTTCTAGAACAAGAAGAATAAATCAATGTGAAACCTCATGTGAAGAAAGAAAGTAAACAGCTGGGGATTTAGCTCAGTGGCTTAAGCGCCTGCCTGGCAAGCGCGAGGTCGTGAGTTCGATCCCTGGTACCCCAAAAAAAAAAAAAAAGAAAGAAAGAAAGAACGAAAATAAACTGAGTAGAAATTAATGCAATTCAGACTAAGAAAAAACACAAAGAATAAATTATTTGAAGAGTTAGTTCTTTGAAAGATTAAATAAAATTGACAAATTGTTAGCCAACATTTCAAAAAAAGAAAAAAAATCAAATCCATGTAATTAGGAATGAAAAAGGTGATATCAGAATGGATCCTGAAGAAATCTAAAAGGTCATCAATACCTTCTTCAAGAACCTCTATGCGAATAAAGTGGAAAATAGTGAAGAAATGAATAGATTACTAGATACATATGAATTATCAAAGCTGAATTAAAAAGATGTAAAAATTTTAAATAATCCAATGTCAGGCAATGAAATTGAAGATGGAATTAAAAACCTGCCAACAAAGAAAAGCCCAGATCCTGATCTATTTACTGCTGAATTCTACAAGAAATTTAGATAAATCTAATGCCACTACTCCTCAAAATTTTTAATGAAATTTAAAGGGAAGCAATAATCACAATTTCATTCCTGGAAGCAAATGTTACACTGATACCAGAACCAGAGAAGAATTCAACCAAGCAAAGAAACCTATTGACCGATCTCCCTAATGAATATAGATGAAAAAAGTCTTCAGTAAGACACTGGCAAATGGAATGCAGAAAATCATCAAGATTATACACCATGACCAAGTAGCATTCTCAGGGATGAAAGAATGAATTCACTCAAGGTGAAACATCTTATCAACAGAGTCAAAGACAAAAATCACATGATTATCTTAGTAAATACTGAAAAATCATTTGACAAACTCCAAATGATATCCATTCATGATTAAAACGCCAAAGAAAACTGGAACAGGTGAACTTCCTCTCAATCTGATAAAAGCTGTCCATAAAAAACAACAGTCCATATTATACTAAATGTGTAAAAATTGAAAGCATTCAATCTAAAACCAGACAAATCAGGGATATGCACTGTCACCACTCATATTTGATATAGTTTTGAAGATATTAGAGAAATTATGTGAAAAAAAAGTAAAAGGTATAATGATGGAAAAGGAAAATTTGAATTACTATTATTTTCAGACTACCTGTTACTTTATATAGAAGACTCCAAAAACTCCACCAAAAGACTTCAGGTTTAACAACTGAATTCAGTCACATAGCTGGATCCAAGTTAAAAATTATTTGTAGTCTTTACACAAAAAGCCAACTCAACAAGAGTGAAAATATGGAAACCTCACTCTTCAGAATAGCATTGAAAAAACTGAAACACAAAGGAATCAATCTAGCAAAGGAAGTACAAGATCTATATATTGAAAATTTCAGTACTCTGAAAAAAAGGGGATCAAACAGTGTAACAGAAAATGGAAAGATATCCTTGGTTTTTGTCTAGTAAGAATCAATATCATGAAAATGGCAACACTTCCAAAATTGCTATACAGATTTAATGCAATTCTGATCAGAATACCAAGAATACCATGAAGAATTAAAGACAAACTTAAAATTCATTTGGAACCAAAAGAGACCTAAAATAGCAGAATCAATTCTAGGCAATAAAGGAAAGGCAGAGGGCATCACCATCAATGACTTTAAATTGTACTAAAAAGATACTATCATTTTAAAAAAATCCAACATGGTACAGGCACAAAACACCCAAAACAAAACAAAACATCTCCAAGTATCAATGGAAAGGTTAGACTATAAAGGAACAACTCCAAACACACTTACTTATCTCATCTTCAACAAAGGAGCCAAACAGATTCACTGGAAGAATGATAGTCTCTTTAAGAAATGGTGCTGGAAAAACATACTACAAAGTCAGAAGATTAGAATTAGATCCATGTCTTTCAGCATACATTAAGCTAAAATCAAATTAATATCTAAATATTAAAATTGAGCACTAAATCTGCTGGAAGGCAGAATATGTAGAACTCTTGAGGATATAGGTACAGGTAAAGATATTAAAAACAACCAAAAAACCCCAACCACATGAGAAATGTTACAAAGAATCAACAACTGGCATCTCATCTGTTGTAGACAAGAGTTGAAAGATGAACAGTTATGTACCGGATGTATAATTAATAGTATTTTTGAAATAGTCACCCAAGGAGTCAAATACAAAGAAAGTGCAGGAAATCTGTCTACAACACTAAAGACCTAGACTATCCAGTCGAGGTCCTGAATTCCATGGCAATAACCTTCATGAGTTCAGCTGAAAACCTAGAGACCATGAATATGAGTCATGCAAGTCTGTTTCATGGATGAACCTTGGAAAGGCACAAAGGTCTGTGGTAGAAGCTAGAAATTCAATGGGGTGAGGATCTGTTCCAGCAGGTTGAGGGTTCTGTACTGGAGCCAAGAAGCAATGCTCAAATTAAGGAACAGGGCTCCCCTGAAAATTACCACAGCCATTCCCAGTGACAATGAGGTCACAAGCTCCTCTGATAATGAGAACAGTCAAGTACATAACAGGAAACCAGCAGGACAAACTTCTCCTGGGGGTTAAATAGCATACATCTTCTCCTTCTGAGCCAGGAAGTAATGCTCAAAGTAAGGACCAGGGCTCCCCCAAAGTGAACCACAGTCATCCTTAGCAACACAATCTCAAGCTCTTCTGATGCTAACAGCAGAGTTCACATCAGGGGACTAGCAAGACAAGCTTCTACAGAAGAAGCAATGGTTCCAAGTAACAACAATACTTAGAAGAACCCACCAGGCTACTCTTCCTCTCCAGGTCTCCTTTTTATGCTGGTAACATTCCTCTGGTGGCCCATCCACACTCAGCGCCATGCCGATCCAGTGCAATTGGTGTTTAAACTGACCACCATTTACAAATCCACTACATCATCTGATTAAAAAACTTTTGCACAACAAAAGAAATCATCAACAGGCTGAAGAGATAGTCTTTTCCAGGTGTTCCTCAGACAAAGAACTAATATCTAGAATATATAAATAGCTCAAAAAACCCCCATAACTCCAATTTGTAAAGACTCAGTCCAAAAATGAGCATCTGAAATGAATAGACACCTCAAATGAAGCAGTAGATTTGGTGAATACTTACAAGAAAAAATGTTCAACATCACTGGTCATTTGAGAGATACAAATTCAAACAATGATGAGATTTCATCTCATTCCAGAAAGAATGGCGGTGATCAAGAGATTGGCCAATAATAAATACTGTTGGGGCTCTGGGGAGAAAGGAGCCCTCCTCCACTGTTGGTATGAGTGAAACCTGGTGCATCCACAGTGGAAATCAGTGTGGGGATTCCTCAAAATCTATGACTTCAGGTTCCATTTGACCCAGTTATTTTCCTTCCTGGTATCTTCCCAAAAGAATTAAAAGCATCATACCATTATGGACATCCATTTTTATGACTTCACAGTTTGTAATAATAGTTAAATCTTAAAAATAGCCCAAAACCCATTAACCAAAGAGTAAATAAAGATATGGGCTGACATTCAGCCATAAAGAAGGGTGAACTTGGTAAATGGATGCAACTTGAGATCACACTCTTAAATGAAATAAATCAGACACATATGTGTAAATGTTACATTGTTTCTCTGTGTGAGAAACTGAATATATAAACAAGGACCAAAATACCTAACAGATATTGTGAAATAAGAAAAAAATTCAAGTGTGAAAAGGACCTAGGGATAGTGAACTGTGAAAGAAAGGAAGGAAAAAGGAAAACAAAGAAAAGAAAAATGTGGACATAAAGTTTTTGTACATAAGGTGAGGTAGAGGTGTTGAAGAGAGGGGAGAGGAAAGGGAAAGAAAGATGAATCCAGGTATATCATGTGCAAGTACAAATTCCTTGTGATGAATGTGATCTTTATTTATATCTAAATGGTCCAATAAAATTAATAACTTTTAAAAAATAATTATTTTCCTCAATTCTCATCCTAAATCATAACAGAAATAAAGATAACACTTGACTATAGCACCTTGTAAATATATAAATATT
Organism: Dolichotis patagonum; assembly: GCA_004027295.1. Taxonomy (NCBI): domain Eukaryota; kingdom Metazoa; phylum Chordata; class Mammalia; order Rodentia; family Caviidae; genus Dolichotis; species Dolichotis patagonum. Next base: position 19,918 of record PVJX010010040.1, read on the forward strand.
TTTTGCAGTAGTCTCACGTTATCAAATACTTGTGAGGATTTTCTGTGAAATTGTTTTAAAAATAGGAATCACTCATCAAATCCAATCCATTATTTTTAGTGTGACTGATTAGGACTGTTAGGAGAAGCTCAGCGACAAGGGGAGCATAAAAAGAGGCAATAAAGCAAAGCTATCGATTTGCAACATGCATTAGGGAAAAGGAACAAAATACAGCGCAGTATATAAAGGATAACTAAGAGATGAAGCAATCACCCACAGAGGTGGGAAAGATGTGCAGAAATTTTGAACAGTACACACACACACACACACACACACCCCTAGGATCAGAGTTCAAAATTTATGAGAATTCCAAAAATATTGTTTAGCTTAACCTCACGGCAGACCATTTTTGTTCTAGCATGGCAACCTGAGAATTCTAAAACCTTTCAATATAGCCGTAAAAAGGTGTTATCAAATTATCTAGTTTAAAAGCACTACTAAAACTAATATATGGCCTTTCCTTGGTATCCAAATGTTCAGATTTGACTAATATGGCAGAGAAAAAGTATTTACAGTGACAAGTCTGTCACCAGAAAAGAAATGCAATTAAAATGTTTAGGGGTTCTGTAAGCAAAGGGAAAATAAAGGGTCACACACCCCAAGGGCCAGCAAAATGGTTACTGCTCACCCAGCATAAACAAGCAGCTTTTATTGAGATAACGAACAAAGAAACTCATTTTATGCATGCTTAGATTATAGAACCTGTTTGCTTCTTGTCCTTATGGGACCTCATGTTTTTATCTTAAGGGAATGCATCAAGGCCTGCACTTCCTATCAAGACAGTGTCAACTGGATGTGTCCAGGACAAAATGGAGTCAGTGTAGCCTCTCTACAGGAATATTCACTTAAATGCTTTGCACAGATTTACAGACGTGCTTATGGAACAAGATCAGGTTAGAGTTACTAGTAGAAACCTGACATGGAGATTTGTTTGATAAGATTTGTTTGACATGCCAGATTTTTCTATTTATGCCATATTAATGCTTTATATGTTGTCATATTGGTCTTTCAATCTTTCATTTTATTTGAGATGGTGCCTCATGTTGCATAGCCTGGCCTTGAATTTATGGTCTCTAGCAATCTTCCTGCCTCAGACACCCGAGTAGTGGTATTACAGGTGTTGAATTCCCCCCTCCCATTCATTCTTGAGAGAGGGCTCTATCACAATTGTGTCACAGACAGAATTGAAGCAAGATAGAATAGAGGCATCCTTAGTAAGTTATACTAACTGAACAAAACTTTTAATGAAAGTATATTAACTCACAAGCAATCATCACTATTGGCAAGAAAATTGTATGTTTTACTCTGTGTTTCATAATAATAGCATAACTAAGATCTCTCCACATATGTTCTCTCTATAATATATACCGTCTCCAATTGTAGAACCTGCTATGTTCCTGGCTTTTCAAAAGGAAAAGATAGATGGAACCAACATTCTGAAACTCCTGAGTTGCCTTCAAAAAAGGAAAAAGCTCATCACAACCTATTTTCAGAAAGGAAAAAGATGGTAACATAAAAGTGAAACGGTTCCTGGCTTTTAGCTAAGCAGGATCCAACACGACGCCGTGCTCTTCCCAGAAACTATATGTCCTATAGGAGTGTTCTCTGAACTCACTGAAGCAGGAGTTCAAAACCCATGAAACAAAGACTCCTGTTTCTAAAGTGCATTTTTGAATATCTGAAATTTTCTATTAAGGAAAACACAGTTTACAGAAGTGTGTGCATTCTGTGTAATATAGTGGCAATATACTTGTGTTGATTTTTACCTGACTGATACAGGAAAGAAAGACCTTCAAGATGGCATTAGGCTGCATTTTTTCTTACATGTTGCCTTTTCTTAGTCACTTCAGTATTCATGACCCTCCATTTCCCATTTGCCTACAAATTTACTCTTACTTAGAAATTAATACCTATTCCTATATCTTATCTATGAAATAGTTTAAAGCATTTTAATTATTTTCTATCCAAGTTTTTTCATTCAAAAATATAAGTATATATGTCACTTATAAAGTTGAGCAATAATCCTATGCAATTTAATGGGATTAACCATTCTACAATCCTCTAAAGTGATAATTTTTAATTCCCAACTGAAATGAGAAAATGAGAGTATTAGATTAATTTAAGTAACTCAAGTAATTTTTAGTCTGTTTTGTAACTTCTTTCTGCGCATCTTGGTTATAATTGAAAATCTATTAAGATCCTCAATTATGAAACTATTTATATTTTTAAAAATTTATTTTTTATATAAGATCGTGAACCTTTTTCATTTCTTGAATTGCTTAGTATTTGTCCTTCAATTTATTAATTTTTTCATATAACACATAATTTCTTAACTAGTTTCTTGGCCTGTTTAATTACTATATTAATTAATAATTGTCTATTTTCAAGTTATGTGTAAGTGACAAACTATTGTCAAAACACGAGCTAAACACAGCTCCGGGTGGGGATTTAGTTCGGCGGCATAAGTGCCTGCTTGGCAAGTGAGAGGTCCTGAGTTTGATCGCAGGTACCAAAAACAAAACAAAACAAAACAAAACAAAACAAAACAAAACAAAAACACAGCTCCGTCATCGTAATAATCACACCAAGAAATAGTTTCTTTATTTTTTTTTTTTTAATTCAAACCTCTTTACTCTTACACAGATTTAACTTGGAACTACTGGTCTAGAGTGCATGTTCTAGATATAGATAAATATGAAAGCTTAAACACTTGCCCTGTGATTACCTTGGACAAGTTTCTCCAAGACAGTTTCTTCCCTTTTCTGAGAGCTTGTGAGTTACACAGGACTGGAATAATCCCAAGGGTTTCACTGGATGTTAGCTAAGGCAAACAGCTACTTTTCCATTTAGAATGACTTGGGCATCCTATTCAATTCCAAATTGGCAGGTCAGAAGGTGTCTTTAAGTACTTTATTAAGCATTCACCACGACAAAAAAAACCAAAAATTTTGTTATTTCTATTTGTAAATACCTGATAATTTAGAGAAGACCAATAGTGTGGCTTATGTTTCAAAATTGTTTACAATAAAAAATTAATGCAATAGGAAATGGTATTGCTATAGTTTTGCAACTCTTTATTACAGACTCAATCATTGCAGATTTTTAGTTAGAAATTTCAATGACTATTCAAAAAAATACTGTAAAATTTCAGTGGGTCCATGGGTAATAAAAAGAAGTGGAACTTACCAATGCTTGTTCAATAGGCATAGCTGCAAACATCTTGTATATACTAAGTTATCCAATAAAATAAAAGTGCTAAACGGGTACTAAAATTACTGTTACTTAAACAAGTGAGCAGATTAAAGCACAGAATATTTCAGTTTTAAACAACAGAACATGAGAGAACTGAGATTTACATCTATGCAGTATGACTGCAGAGTCCTTGAGTTTGTGGAAGATTGTTTCCTCCTGAAATGGCTAGAGGAGAATTACTGGGCTCACAAAATCTTCCTGCACTATGACACTGCCCGTCAAAAGCCGGAGTCTGGATCTCCAGCTGAATAACTTCTGTGGTGGAAAAGAAGCTGTGGTTTTTCTGAACCTGGCATCTAAGAAAGCAAAAGTGACTCTAGACTCTCTCCTCAGTGAGTCAGTGTAGTCCTTAGCAAGTCCTGACTTGAAAGAACTCCCCTGCAGCCTAGGGCTGAGACCGATGTGCCCCCACATCACACAAACCCCACAGGGACAAAGAGTTTGAGGTAGATGCCTGTCAACCCCAACCGAATCCTTTCCGCTTCTCCCTGGAAAAACCAGACCACACATGGCAATAGAACCCTTGGATGCTTCTGCTGCTCCTTGTCACCTGCATGTGACCGCTAGAAAGCTTCCCAGAGAGCTGGTATTTAACAGGCCCAGTCAGTGTGCAGACACGGGGCAGAAGATAATAAAATGTCTGCTATCTTCTTAAGCTTAAATTTTGAAATCCTCTCTTATACAGTAGAAAATAACCAAGTGGTCACCCACCAAACACACATGCAAACACATAATTTTAGCATTTCTTGGAAATTATACCAGTTTTTAATAATATTTAGCAATTAGTGCAACACTTCTTCAACATTGTAGAATAATAGTAATATTGTAGATCACAGTCCTGTTGTTTCTTGCTGATTTTACTTGTAACTCTTTTAACATGTCATCATGCACTAGAATATTTATTTTAAAAGTACAATAATTATGCCTTCAGTTTATACTCTGTTGGGACATTTGTGGGGCTGTTTAATATTCATTTTTTAAAACAAATGTTCTGAGATGCAGAAAAGCATAGCGTTATAGACTTTGGTTTTAGGAGTCAGAGTATATTTCAATTCTAGCTCTAATTTTTACTTGCTATGAACATGAACAGTTAATCAGACTTCCCTTTACACATTCCTTCATGCTCAAAGAGGAAGAAATAATAGCAGCAGCTAACTCACAGGATTACTAGTACAATTCTCTGATAAACCACTGCAAAGCACTGAGAACAGTGCCTGACACAAGCAATCATGTACCGATGAATCAAACAATTAATATATTCATATAGTTGCTCTCATCAATTTTTGATGATAACAAATCATGATGCCTGCGTTTGCAGTATTGAACCATCCATAAATTCCTACCTACACTCTGCTTGAAGAAATAATGTTCTCGAATATTATTGCTAAGATTATAAGAACTTTTGTGCTAATATTCACATACACTTTCCATGCAATTCCTTCCTTCTCATAGACAATGTTTTATATATAAAACATTGCATTTACATTTATATAAAACTTTGCATTTGTATATATAATATGGCATTTATATATAAAATGTTGCATTTTTATATGTAAAACATAGCATTTTATATATATGTGATATTTTTGAATTCTTTTATACTATTTTTGCAAAAAGCTTTCTATTTTAATACAAATTTCAGAAATGATAATTTATGCTTATTGTTTGAATGTATTGTTTGTTTCCCATTTCTGAGTTTCAGTCTTAATAAGTATGATCATTTACCCAACATTTAAAAATATTATTTTCTTAAATAAATAAATTTAATTAAAATCTCAAAGTCTTTGTTTTGCAATAAATATATTTAATATTATACACATTGTACTATGTTCATTTGCCCTTATAATCTAAATGGCAAGCTTTTCTTTCATGATTAATGTACATGCTATTCAGAAAAATGGCACGTGTGTCACTATTTTTTTGCACTTTACAGTCATTTCATTAGAATTATTGCCCATAGTTTACATATTCATATGTCTTTTTTAAAAATATTTTTTAAAATTTTATTTAAAGAGAAAAAACAAAGCAAAACAAAATAAAGGGTAGCAACAATACAGAATTCCAAAGAAAAAAGGAAAAGAACAATAACAAAAAATCCTAAGAAATTATTACTTGACAAATTACATACTGACTTCTTGGAAATAGTTGTTCAAATTACAAAGTTAAAACATGTAAAGTAGACATTCAAACAGTGAGACTGTTAACAGTTCTGTTCCATGATCTGACTAAAACAGCAATATGGTCATCCATCTTACCCACTCAAATATACATGCAGTTATATCAAAAGGGTAAAATTAAACACAACAAAATAGAACAAAGTGGATCATAAGAAAGCAATGTAAGAGACATAAATTCCAAAACTAGACAATCGGAGATATTCACTCTCTATCATATTCACTCTTGTTTTCTCCCAAATAGTTGTCCATATTGTCACATACAGGGAATTCACATGAAACAACATAGTATGGAATTGATCTGAGCAGGACGAGGAGGGCATTTCAGGTCTTCAAGATCAGACATTAGGGAAGCCAAGAATGGCTGTAATAGTATCTCTCATTCTCCTTAAAACAGCTGTCAATACCTTCATATGTGTTGAAGTTAAACAAGACAAAGCAAGCTAAAATCACTTTGAACAAAAAGTGATAGTTTTGCTGGACTTCACATCATGACATTATGGAATCAGCACTGGGTATTGTAGTATCTCTTTTTCTTCAAAGTAGTTGTTCATTTCAACATGTGTTATATAGTTGGTTCTCGTAAACTGTTTATAAGCTCTACACATGCAAGACTTTCTACATGTATATCTATCTTTTCTGTAGTAGAGGTAAAAACAAAACAAAGCAAGATAAAACAAAACAATTCCTAGAAAAGCATGAGGCAAAAAAGTCACATAAAACCACAATACAAGGTGATCTACAATGGTTACCAAGATGTCTCAGCAGCACATAACAGTATTAATAAAAACAAAGCATTAAAGACATTATAAGACTTCAAAAGCAAGTAATAATCAAACCAGAGTGGGCATCATAGTGAATCTTGTCATCTTCAGTGTAGTTGCCTATACTCTTTGACTTGATGCTATCAATCATAACAGATTTAAATAAAATCAGTCAATACAAAGTAGCAATCTAACAAACTAGATTCTAATAAAATCAGTCATAATAAGACAGTATAAGTTATAAAGTGCTTCAGATTAAGTTGATAGGAAAATTAGGGATGATTACCATAATATGTCCTCTTATTTTTGGGATAGCTGACCATGTCCTCAAGTCTAGTGTAAGTAGACAAACTGGAACAGCACGTAATCCATCCAAGCAGAGTGGTGAGAATAATGTAAATCTTAAATCTTGTTACCCAATTGACAATATCCTCTGCCTCCCTTTTTCAGACAATTCCTCCCCTTTCACTCCCATGGGATGCACTGCTTGTTTTGGGTCTCACTGCCTCCTTACATAGAGCCTCTCAATGGATGCTATCTCCTGATCTACTCTGCCTGTGTTTCTCTCTGTTAATATTTCAAGGCCATCTATACTAGAGATTATAGCCAATCTTCTCTACCTTATTTCTGCTTTTCTGTTTTGCTGCCACTGGTTGTCTATTTTTCTGTTCCACTCCACTATCTGCCCTGTTGACTGAGGCCTCTCTGCCACTGTTCCTGAAATGCTCGTATTCTTGTTCTCTCTCCCTAGAATGTCCTTCAGTATTTTTTGTAGGGTTGGACTGGTGGTCACAAATTCTCCTAGTTCCTCTTTGTCATGAAAGCATCTTGTTTCTCCATTAATTTCCTGAGAGAGTTTTGCAGGATACATCAATCTGCGCTGGAGATTGTTCTCTTTCAGCATTTGAATTACTTCACTCCAAGCTCTTCTTGACCTGATGGTCTGTGTTGAGACATCTGCCATGATTTTGATGTGTTTTCATTTATAGGTAATCTGTTTCTTTTCTCTGATGGCTTTTAATATTCTGTTCCTATATTGAGTTTCTGGAATCTTGATTATTATGTGTCTGGGTGTAGCTCTGTTTTGGTTGTAGGTGGTTGGAGTTCTGTATGCTTCATCCATCTGCATATCATTTCTTTTTTCTATGCTTGGGAAATTTTCCTTAATAATTTCTGTGAATAGCCTTTGTAATTCCTCTGTTTTGACTCCTGCTTCTTCATTCACATACTTTATTCTTAAGTTATAGATCCTCTTGTCATCTTCCAGTGTTTGTATCTTTACTGCCTGCTCCCTTGTTATTTTTAAAAGATCTTCCCTTTCATGACCCCACATTGCAAGCCTGTGTTCAATTTTTGATAGTCTTTCTTTTGTTTCTTTTAAGCAGTTTGCCAGCTTTCTATGGAGTCTTTAGTTTTCTGATAATCTCTTTGAATCTGCTTCATGAATTCTAGGTTTTTTCTGTATTCTTTATTAAATGTTTCTGTCCTTTGTGTTCCTCCATTCTTCTGTCTGTGTCTTCTTGAGAGGTGCCCAGCCTTTCTTTTATTAATCTACTTATCTCTTGTTTAATTTGAATTAATGTTTCAGTTTTGGTCCAGCTTATGAGGTCCTGAAGATATCTCTTTATGTCTTCTAACTCTTTGTTTGATGTTGCATGTTTGCTGCCCTCAATCTCTTTTGTATTTACCTCTCCTGGATCAATGTTCTCAGGGTTGGGTGCTGGGGTTTTTTTCTTATTTCTCCCTTTTGTCATGTTTTTGGTTCCTTCCATACAAGTGTACAGTGTAATTCCCAGACCCTTTTCTTGTTGGTTAAGGCTCCTCTAGAGGGCGCAGGTTAGGAGCTTTTGCCCTCTTCAATAGGCTATCAGAGATTACAGTTCACACATGGGCAGTGTGCGCTGGCTCCTCCCCTCCAGGCCAGTCAACCTTTGCAGGCCTTCACTGTGTCAGTGTGTGCCGATCTCAGGGGAATTAATTTGTAGCGACTCACTGGGTCCTGGCCAGGGGCGCTGCCTAGTCCAAGCAGATTCCACCAATCCGCTTGGCGAGGGGAGCAACCAACTGAAGCCACTTCCTTATGGAGTTAGGGCTGTCCTGCCCAAATCCAACATGTTGTCTAGTCGGTTTCCCCTTTCTCGTGGAAGGGGCTTATTCCCATCACTCACCACGTGTTGATGCTGGTCCCCGAACACTGCTGGGCTCCCCGACCTCCGACTTCAGCACGGCTGCGGTGAGAATTCATGGTGCCTCTGGGTGGATAGCATGCAGGGCTAGTCCAGGTGAGTCTCACGCAGTGCTGTTCAGCTCCATGCTCCGCCGGCTCAAGCCACTTGTTTCAGCGTGGATCGTTTGTTCAGGTCAGGCAGTAATTCAGGTGGCTCGAGGAGGGCACTGTGCTCGCTGATCTTAGCTTCTCTTATGGTAGCCCCAGGACCTCATATTCGAGCGGTTTTTTGCACTTTAGTTTCTTCGGGGTTTGTGAGAGCCCATCTCTCTCTGTTTGGGTCTCTCCAGGGTGTTTTATTCTGGCATTTGAGCTGTCTCTCTCAGAGAGGGCCCCTCTCCCGCTACCTACCGGTCTGCCATCTTTGGACTTCTCCTCATATGTCTTTTAAACAGTTTACATATAGATATATTAATAAGATAAATTTGTAAATGTGATAAAAATACCTCTTTGCTTAACTGCAATGAAATTAAATTTTTTTTTAAAAGTGTGTAGCATACTCATCTTTCCAAAAATGTCAAACTTGCAGGAAAGATATCAGTAATGAACACACATCTACCATTTGCACAGGTATGACTATTATTAATATTTAACTATATTTTATTTCACTTGATTTATACTAGCTATGTGTGTATTTGCATATATAAATGCATATATATTTAATTTTTAAGATTAAATTTCAACATAATGCAACTTTAAAGTTAAATAACCATTCAGCATATGTTTTTAAATATGGACATTCTCATTCATAATCAGGACATAGTTATTAAAGAAAATTTGGATGCAATATTTTCATCTACATGAAATAGCTACACATGTTGTCACACACTTCCATATTTGTGTGATGCTGAGGTAGAAGGACTGTAAAGTCCAATTTTGCTAAGGCAATTTAGTGAAAACATGCCATTCTCCCTCCCAAAAAAGTAATAAAACAAATATAAAAGATTGGGGATGTAGCTCTATGGTATGGTATCCCTGAGTTTGATCCTTAATAACAACAATAGTTACCTGATATAAAAATAATAAATCATAAACTAAAAAATCTATTTGAAAGACATAAAGAGAAAATGAGAAACATATAATGAGGTGATAGAGAAAAAAAACCTAAATAAAACTGTTGATTTAAGTACGTATTAATAGCAATAGATAAGAATTGATAAAACACTCAAAATTTAATGTTTTGTACTTGGGAGAAATCTATTAAAGTGATGTATATAAGAGAAATATGCAAAATATAAAGTTAATGAAAGGCTGACAGTAAAATGCAGATAAAAATAGAAGCCATGGAAAAAACTAAGTGGAGAAATGTTTGAAGTTACAATTACTAATAGGAGAAAAAAATAGAGTTTAAGGCATTTGTCCTTAAGTTGATAATATGTACATTCTGAGTAATCAAGAAAATGTAATAATTCAATACATCAAGTAATTATAATATCTTAATTTGTGTAAATCATTTGAGATAACCTCAGAATATACACATTAATGTACTAAAAGTTTGATTATTAAAGGGAAGAAACTTATTCACCCAAATTTACAAAGTCTAGATATCAATAATCATGTTTTGATAACATTGTTTGCTTTGAATGAGATTCTGTCAGAAAACTGTACAAAACATATATAATTTATATGTTTTAGGCCTTTAACCATTATGTAATCTTTTTACAGCTCCCCTACCTATCATCTCCATATCTATCATATATCTATCTCTATTTCTACCTATTATCTTTCTAGCTATACACTATGTGTATCTATTCTGCCTAGATTCAGGTTGTTCATTATTCTTTTCATATCTTTCATAGAAAACATTAAAATCCTACCAGTTTTCTCTCTATGGTTTAATTTTTGCTTTAGATTTCAAGAGTACGTTTTTCCAAAAAAAGTTCATTTTGGTTTATTTTTATTTTCATTTAAATTTGATTAATAAGGAAAGTAAAAAGATAACATGATTGGTACTTCTAATAAATATGGTTACAGTTTTGATTTTTTTCTAGCACTATCAGATTAGCTTAAGATTTTCTCTAATGAATATCTTATTAAATATTGAGTTTGCTTTATTACATGTAGAAAAATCTTATATGCTTTTTGCTTTTATCATGTATTGAATTTGCTTTATGGTGAACTATATGATTTCACTTTGTACAAGTCATTAAGATGCAATAGAGCAAAAATGTGTATGTATAGATTTCAATGAACTCTGAAGATTTTAAAAGGTTTTCTAAGTAACTGATGTAATTTAAATTGTGATTGTCATATAATTGCTATTACTGATTTTATATTAAGACTTCGAAGAACGTGTCATTGATCCCACAGGCATTGTTACTCTCCTACTCAATGATTTCCATACATTACAATGTTTCCATATTTATGTGAACTTTGATTAATCATAGCAAACTTTAATTTTTGTTTTGTATAAACTGACTTTATTAACTTACCTAAACTTATTTTCATCAGACTTATTAATAAATGTTATGTGCACTTTAAAATATAACAACAACATCCCTCTGCAAGGAGGGGAAAAGAATGCAAAGTAGTAACATTACCGCACAGATGCTGGGCACAGGCCTCTGACTCTTCTCCAGTGTTTATCATCCGGGCTCTGTGCGATCCTGGCTGTCCTCTCTGGCAGTCTGATTTCTGTTTGTGTCATCTGTGGAGCACCAAGTAGAGACCAGAAAAAACTGAGAGCGAGGCTGAAGGGTTCCTTTAGTGCTTCCTCTGAGTGGCTTTTTTCCTTGCTGTTTCTAGCTCAATAGTTCTACACCATGATTTGGTGAGTTTCTCAAACGCTACTTTTCCATGTAGTCTCTTTAAAAGAAAATAATTTAAATTACACTCTGTGGTAGACTGGATCATCTGTTTCTGGCTATGACCCTAATATCTAGATGTCGTCCTGCAAATAACTGGATCTACTACACAGAACGCAATTAAATCTCGGTAGCCAAGTTCCCTCGTGAGTCAGCTCCAAGTTTATAGGAACTAGGGAGGAATCAGACTCAACACAGGGACATCTGTAGTCTGAATAGATAAACTCATCCGTGCGTAAATGAATTCCAGAGTTATAGATTATCACTGTCCTAAATCACGTTTTTCAAAATTTTAATTATTTTAACAATATTTCTGTGACACATGAGGAAAATAGTAAGTAAGGCCTTTGTATATTAAAGATCAATGACCAGTAAGGTCCTGGGGAAGAGGTTTACCATGTAAAGAATCAAATTAATGAAATCATCAGAAAAAATAAGATAATGAAATGCTCAACATGTGTACATCTATCACCTTCTCAAAAATGAATATAGTCATTATGTGCAGCAAACATGTACTAATAAAAAATCTAAAAAATAAAAAGATGAGGAAAATGATGAGTCCAGAGAAATGAAAGTGGGAGATAAATAGGAAAGAGTTTTAAGTATTGAACAAAAGGAAGAATGTTTGACACGAGATAGTAAACGTCCATAGGAAAGGCAGAAGAGGATAGTAGCTACTTTCAACAAAAGTAAAAACAAAGCATGAGCAATGGGAAGAGATTGTATTTCCAAATACATCATTAGTATTCAAAAATATAATGAAATAAGCACCAAGGCAGCTCAACTAATTATGAATTGGACTAATTACAAATGGGAAAATGTTTCTTTTTTATTAATTTAGAAACAAATAACTCACCATGTAGTGTTAAGTGAAAAATACGCCAAGGACTCCTCACTGTGATTTTAAAAACAAAGAAGAGTTCCTTCTGGAACCTGTATTTATTTGCTTTATGCTTCACAAACACTTTTAGGAATTTGCATTTGAAGTGGAATTTAACAAAGTATAACAAAGTGACAAGTGTTTCACTTTCTATTGTTTTCTTTCTTTCTGCATATAGAAGGAAGGCTGTTTGATTATTTCATGTAGCTTTAGGCCCAGGAATAATGAAATTATATAATGGATGAACTTAAAGTTCGCAAGTTTGAGATAATATATTTTGAAGTATTCAAAAGATATGAAGTCATATTTTAGTGAGCATAATATAGTATGCTGCACACTTAAAATACTTCTTTCTGAAGTAGTTATAAGGACTGATATAAACCTGAGAAGTCTCTAGATCTTAAATCAGCCTAAAATTTGAACAGATATGAGCCAATCATTGTAACATTAGGCCATAGTGGTCAACAATGTTCAGTGCTTATTTTTCAAACATACATCCATTTCAGTAAGTGAAAGGTAGAATGATTTCTAGGAATAAACTCTATGGAATACGTTTTAAAATAATGCTCAATTTGAATTGAAAAAGGTATATCTGTTACAAAGACTTGCTTGCAATAATTTTGGAAAATTGTTAATTAAGAAAAATCATTTGACAATCGGTTTTTAGGTAGGGGTCAAAAACAAGATTTTTTCTAGAAATGTAAATAGGCTTAGGTAAAAATGTTTCCTGCATAGATTCATGTGCACACAGACATTTGCTCATGCGTGCTTCCACATAATCTTCCCTGAATTCAACAAGAAATAATTGATCAACAGTGCAATTACAAAAGATGCATTAAAAAAAAGTAAGGCTAAAATTAAAATGAGAAAATGTCAGGGGAAAATAGATGCTAGTTGTCTATGTTGTAGACACAGACATATTATGTAGATACAGCCATATTATGCTTTGGTTAAATTGTTCTTATTACTCTGCACTACAGTTTTGTCTTCAAATACAAATTGCATTTAAGTTACATTTCCTTTCTTGTATTGGTTTGCATTTTATAATGTTTATTTAACTGGATTCTTTTTAATTTATACTTGTATTTTAAGTAGGTTCTCCCCACTTCTCCAAAGGTCACAAAATTCTCAGAATACCTATAAAGTTATTATTCTGACACATTGCCTTATTTTTGTTTGTTTTCTGTTGTCATACATCCTGGAACCTGCATTCCACAATTATCTACCTTCATGCCTCAACAATATAATGATACCGTTCCACAAGTATGTTTCTAAAGTTCTGTTTTACCAATAGCAAATAAACTCCTTTTGCCTTCTTTTTCCATTTACTCTACTTCCTCTTGCTTTCCAGTTGTGCTGTGCTCAGGAAGTATGGTCTCTCGGGATCTTCAAGGAAAGTGGTATGTGGAGGGCGTTTATGAAAAGACATGAATATAGGGCATCTTAATATTTCACTGAAATTGGAGGGATAATTCCCCTATGTAGAAATCTAAATACTTTCAGACTTTTGAGGAGAATTATGACAATTCTTATCTTGCATACTCCTTTTCTAAAAGTTAATATGGTTTTGACTTTAATTTTCTCAGATTTTGAGCTTCTTCTTGATGAAAGCTTGTTTAAACTATACTTTTTCTCTTGCTCTGATATGTTGTCCTCATTGCTTTAGGGTAAATCTTTACAATTTTTATTGGATTCAGTGTAAGTATGTTTAGTTCTGAAAAATCATCTGTTATTTTTTAATAATTATACCCTTCCAATATCTCATTTCTCTTTTTCTAGAAATTCTATGATTAGATATAAGATCCCCAAGATTGAGCATTGATTTTCTTATTTTCTATAGAAAACTTTATCTGTTTTCTCTTGACTGAACATAACCACATGGTTGATATATTTTTACTTTAATTCCATGTTTGCAAATAGTCTTTAATCAGCTTTTTGGCAAAGTACATGCATGTAGATGTGCATACGTTTGTTATGATTTTTTTCTGCATGCATGTTTGATATAAATTTTTTTTCTGTTATAAAGATATGCAGAATCTAAACTTCAATTAGTAAGATATAAAATGTTATTGTTTTAAATTCCAAAGAGCAAAATATTCTCACATGAGCTTTCATCGATTTTATTTAGCACTATTCTGTATCTAACTTATTACTGCAGCTCACAAAATGTTATGCTAATATGAATATTGATTGACATGTTCACTTGCTTTATTAGCTAATACAAAAGGAGAATAATTCATACATGTTGGTATGATAGACAGCTAAGCTAAGTGAAAAGTACAATAGGTGATCTGCCAGGGATAAGCCCTGGAGGAGTCAGTACAGAGAATGAAAACACATTACAACTGGGGCTGGAGCCACATGTGTCAGAGGCCAAGCCTACAGATAATGACAGAATGACCAGGCCTACATTCATCCCTGAGAGATAAACCCTCAGGGAACACTGAGTATCCTGGTGGGCGACCAAGACCTGTTTCAGCTCTTCCTGGAAAGGTCCTTGTTCTTTCCTTGGATACTTGTACATGTGGGTTGGATCAATAGTACCTAAGCAGCTAAACTTGCAATCGTATTGGTTGCATAGTTTTGTCTCAAATTTTACCCATCTTTCGATTTTGTATACATCTCATTATTATGCTTTATGAAGCTTTCTCTATAAAGTAGGTCAACAGGAACCCATTTTTAGATTGCCCTCCTGTCTCCCAGAAGCTATCTCTCTCTCATTCTCTCTCTCTCTCTCTCCTCTCTCTCTTTCAACAAATGTTTTCTACTCTTAACTTCTGTTGTTCCTTAGAATTCATTCTTTTGTTTTGGGAAACAGGAACTCAGCATATCTGGCATCTAGCAGGTTGTGATATTTATTGCCCATATAGCATTAGAAACATCATTCATTCATCAGTGAAACAAATTACCTTGTTATTAAGTCAATTAGTTCTTTTCAGATTCTGGAAGAAGAGATTTCAAATTTCTCATGTTATTTCTAGTGTCAAAACATATAAAGTTTTAAGTGTAACCATGTTTTTAATAATGTCTTTTTCTTTATAGTAAAATTTAGATATCGCACAAATTAATAAATCATGGAAAGATACACTGTGTTTACCAACTTGTACCTTGCCGCCCAGAGAATAAGACCTAACTAGAAAAAATTTACAATGAAAACTAAGAGATCAAAAATCCCAGCCTCAGGCACCTTATTCTTGCCTTACCTGCCATCAATATTCTCTTGCTCTGTGACTACTATGAAATGAAGATACTTTTAACCAGAGTGCACAGTTAAAGTTTCAACATTACCTTGTAGGTAAACAGAATTACATTTGTCTACTTGCTTTCATTCATGATACACCATCTTATTTATTTAATATATTCCATGGTTTTTCGTTTGGGGTTTATAGATATATAAATACATTATTCTCATTTGGTGGCATTTCTGAGACAAATAAAAATAAATATGTGTATCACAATTCCCATGTCTAACAAAGGGGACCCAGTTTCCCTTCTGCTTACTTCGCTGAATTTGGCCACCCTGCTCCACTGCAATCGACTGTTTCTGTACTTCCAGATTAACTATCTATAACCAAATCTATCAGACACTTTGCCTTCAGTCTCCTCAAATTTTTGACAATGATTTGAACAACAGATTGGGATCTATTTTCTCCCTATTGCTTTATACACGTAGATACTTTAATATTTGTAAAAATGTTTCATGCTGACTCATTGGTCATTCAAGGGAAGGTTATTTAATTTCTAGATATTTAAATAATTTCTAAGATTTCATTTCCTGTCAATTTCTAGTTTTATTCCACTATGGTGAGAGAAAACACATGCTATGATTACAATAATTTTTTTCTTTTAACTTGAATAATCTGTCTACTGATGATAGTAGGGGTATTAAAGTCCTCGTCTGTTAAAATATTAGTCTATTTTTCCTTTTAGATGTAATAACTTTTGCTTTATATGACTGAGGTACTAGCACTAACGCATATTCATTCACAAATGTTATTTTTTCTTATTTTGTTCCTTTATTCATTATGCTGTATCATGACATTTCTTACCTTTTTTACCAGTTTGAACTTACATCATATTTTTATCTGAAATAAATATATCCTTTTCTGTTCATCTTTGGTTATGCTTTACACAAGAAGGATTTCTCCACTCATTTTTCAGTCAGTTTGTTTTTACTGAAGCAATAAAATATGGTTGAGTTTTTTTTTTCAAAAATCCACTTAGACATTTTATATCTACAGATTTGGGAATATAATCTGTTTATGTTCAAATTTACTATTACAAATAAATATATAGTCTTGTCCTTTTGTTATTTTCAGTTACTTTATGCATTCTTTAATCCTTTTCCCTCTCTTGTTCATCTTTGTGGTTTGGTGTTTTTCTGTGTTGGTAAGGTGTTGGTAACCTTTCCCTTTTGTCCATTTTTGCTCTACTATTAGGTTTTGTATATTTGTATGTCCTGCAATTGTAGTTACATTGTTTTCATTTCCAGTGTAGGATTTCTTTTAAGTATCTTGTGGTGATGAATTTCTTCAGTATTTGTTTATCTTAGACTCTTGCTCCATCATTATTGAAGTGTAACTTTACTTGGTGTGTATTATTTGACAGCTTTTTTTTTCTTGTGGCATTTGGAATACATGATCTCATTTTCTTCTAACCTGTAAGGTTACTGTCCAAAACGCTATTAATCTAATGCATATTTCCTAACATACAACTTGGTGTTTTTCTGTTATTATATTTAGTATCCTTTCTTTGTCATGTATTTTTGTTGACAATTTGACTATACTGTATTGCAGACAGGATTTTTTTCTATATTTTTAGGAGGCTTTTCAACTTCCAGCACCAGAATAGTTTTATATTTTGAAGCTTTGGAAAAAGTTCGGCAATTATGTCATTTAGTAGTCTTTTTATATCTCTTTTCTTCTTAAAAGGAAATACCCATAATAGAAATGTTTGCTTAACTCTTATATAGGTTCTTTGTTCTTTTCACTATTTCTTTTTATTCTTTTTTTCCTCCGTTTCTCCTTTTCCTCTTCCTCCTTCTCTTCTTTTTCCTTCTTGTTTCTCCTTCTTCTTCTCTATTTTTCTTGCTTCTTGTTCTTATTCTAGTTCTTTTCTTCTGCTGCTGCTTCTTCTTGTGGGTTTGGTAGACTTATTTGAAATACTTGTCTTCAAGCACTTAAATTATGTCTTCTGCATTATACAGTCTTCTCTTTAGGCTGTTAATTGTATTTTTTGCTTTATCCATTAAGTTCTTTAGATCTAAGATGCATTTTGGTTACTTTTATAATCTTTCTTTTTGCTAATTTCTCATTCATATTGTGATTTTCCTATAATTTTGTTAAATTTTCTCTTTCTGAGTCTCCTTGATTTTGAATTGTATTTCAAACAGTTGGTCTTTATAGTTTTTGTTTTGAAGCCTGTTGATTGAATTATCATGTTCCTTTGGAGGTATCATGTTACCTTATTTTTTTTAATATTCATGTCTCTGTTGATAAAATTATTTCTTCTGCCAGTTTTGTCCCAAATCTTTCATAGAAAAATGCTCTCTCTTGCCATATATCCTGGAGTATCGGGTGTTTAGAATGTCTTGTCTTTGCTTCTGTGATAGACAAAAAGTTCTTGCACTGGCAAGAAAGTTGCATAAATGGGCAATTGCTTTTAATCTCTCCCCCTAAATATTGTTTGCTGGCCCTCTTTCCACCCCAGCTTGGTCTTTAATAAGTCACTTCCATATTTTGCCTAGGTATTTGGTGGCCGCTATCTTCCATGGTGCTCAGACAGGAGACACTGGTCACCGGTAAGTCTTGGTATGCCTCCCCTATTAGAAGCCATTCCAAGTGATACTGCAATTTTTTGAAGAAGAAAGTCAAGCCGTACTACTGGCCAAGATCAGGTACAGAGGGATCTGTGTCCTTTATTCTTCAAGCTCCCGAAACCCCAGTAACAGTGATGAACACAGCTAGCCTTTCTGAATATTCCTCAGTTTCACCTCCACCAGTTTTCACAGAGGTGTAATAGCTGAAGATCAAACTGTTCATTTGCCACCATGACAGGTAAGCTGCGCTGAACACTTGCAACCACTTAGACCAATCAGAGGCCTCCACTTGGACCAATCCAGTCATATATCTGAAGTATAAGCATCACTCCCCTTGTTTTCAGGTTAGTATCCTGGGCTCTGTTTGGTGTACTAACCTTCTGTGCTGCCACACTGGTCATGTTAAAATAAAGCCTTTCTCCAAATAAATGTTCTCATAATTTATTTCTCAGATAGTGTGGGCTCAGAATCTCCTTTCATATCTATGCAGACTTCTTACCCTGGACAAAGCAGTCACTTCAAAAGGCAGCAATAAATACTAGAAGCCATTAGTAAAGAAGAGCTCCAGACACCATAAATGACTGAAGATCAATGACAGAGACTAGCACCAACAAGAGTCTCCTGAAGGCTTCTGGCATAGCCTGGCACTAACAGTGGTATCCTTCAGTAGCAGAGAGCAGCCCCTGGTTGACCATGCACCTTCAATATTAACTGGCATTGACAGAGTTAACTGTAATACCAGGGCTGCTAAAAGAGCTGCACTTTGCTGATTGGTGACTTCTAATTGAACAAGGCCAACAAACAAATAATCAAACAAGCAAATAAAGTCTCAGCACACAAACAGCAGTTCCACATGGGTACTGTAGTGTAGATTCTTTGGAGCTTGTTCAACTGTCCTCAGTGTCACGGTGTCTGCCTGGCTTCTAGTGGTTTACACTAATGGAGCTATGGGTTTGTTTTGCCAGTTGATATGCTGTTGTCTGAGACACTAAAATTTACCAGAAGCTCTCGGTAAGCAAAAACCAGCGGTGAATGTGGGGTGCTTCTCTGTTTCTCTGGGCCATGAGAGGGGTGCTCTGCTGAGTCCTCAAAGGCAAGTGCAGATGGTGATGCAGCCAAGTCACGGTGCTCACTTCCAAGAGCTGCGTGAGGGCGGGGTCTTTCTCCTGAGAATACTCACTGGCATATTATTGCACATGGTAGCACGACAGTGTTTTTATCGGTGTCTTAGGGCTTCAAGGGGGCCAGTAATTACCCCTGGGCTTATGTAAAATACCCGTTCATGTCTGAACTGTGAGTGTGACTTTGCATGTGACTTTGAGCACAGGCCTGCTCAGGGAGAACTTCTCAGCTGTTTCTTGGCTTCATAAGAATGTGGGTAGAGTCACTCAGTTTACAGGGCTGATCAGCCAAGATCTTGGTGGAAGTTGTCTGGCTCCTTTTCAGGACACTGAGTAAACTGGTTTTCAAGATAGTGCTGTGTAACATAAGCCTCGTTAATGGGGAGACTGTGACCTGGGCTTCTACTCTTCTTGTAACTGAGTTGTTCCCAAATCAGATCCAGACATCCTGGAAAAGTTTTCCAGGAACACATTTGGCATTTGGGGCATACATGACGAGGTAGCAGCTCTTTGTTTACCTCACTCTGTGAAGGAAAGTCAGTCTGTGTTCCGGGTTGATCTCTAGAGAGATTACTAGATGCTACGTGCTTAACTTTCTTCTCACTGGGCTTTCAAATAATCCCATGCTACGCAACATCTGTGCCACATTTCACTGAATTCTGGAATCACTTGAAAACACTCCAGCAAAATAACACTTCTGTTCTTTCATTTTGTAAGGAAGCATGTAAGAACTTTAGTCACTCATCTTGCACTTGTCAGAAAGCCAAGCACTAGTCATTTTAATGCATAGTAGCACTGACTATATTGTCTTAGAAGGTTGTAAAATGTTATTGTATCTTACTTTGTATTTTAGCTTGCAAAAGTGTTACAGTCACATTAGTCTACACTTCTTCATAATATCATTTTTAGCAAATAGCTACTAAGTAAAGAGAAATCATAACTGATAATATCAAATGTAATATATTATTTATGTTCCAAATAATTTCCTTGTGTTAATTTTTTATTGGCTCAAGTAATTATAATCAGACTAAACCAGTGGTTCAGAACACATTTTTAAAAAGTCTCAAAGGATTTATCCTTGCATACTCAGGTCTAAAGTGTGCTATTGCTTTGTATCCCTAGTAGCAAGTTGTATTCCTTAACTCCAGAAAAAAAATCAGTGATGATCATACATCTAACTTGCAATTGAAACCATTCATTAGCAGTACTGAAAATTTAAAACAGGTACTAATTTGAGGCATCAGTTTGAATCAGACGTGTCAATTTGGAATGGAGTTTGTCGATCTAGATCTCTTATTGATGACTGAATCTAATTACCTTTCAAGATTATCTAATTATTTTTCCTCATATCTAATATCTGCACATCAAAAATGTTTTATCATTGCTTAAAAATTAATAAACATTTCATAATCTTCAGTAGTTCTCTGAAAAAATTGCTTTCCCATATGAAGTCTATACAGTACACACTCAATTAAAATAACAGCTTTTTAAATTTTTTTGAGACAAGGTCTCACTATGTAGTCCAGACTAGCCTTGAACTCACTGTTATGGCCCAGGCTGGCCTTGAATTCAAGGTGATCATCCTGCCACAGCTTGAGTCCTGGGATTACAGGCGTGTGCCACCATGCCTGGCTAAAATAAATTTTTAAAGATGATTATGCACAGCTATTACAGGTAATTTCTGAATATTTACTGCTTTGGTAATTTCCTATTTTACAATGTGAGGACTGGGATATCTATGATCTAAGGGCTAAATACCATCCATTGCATGTAAATAAACCTTTATTGGAAAATCACTTCCTGCTATAGTTTAGATCTAAAATACACCACAAAAGTCTCATATGTACAGAGCTAGGGGCTCTTGGAAGGTGACTGGGTATCATGGGACCTGTACTTATCACTGGATGAATCCACTGGTGAGTTCACAGCTGAACACACTGCTAAGATTGGTGCATAGTCAGAAGGAGAGGAACGCGCAAGGGCGCATTCTTGTCCTTTGCAGCTTGGCTTCTGCTGCCCTTTCTTCCCTTCCCTTTCTGCTCCTCTCCTTTCAAGTTGCCTTGGTTTGAGCCACTGTTTTCGGCCTTAGGAATTCTGCCTTGGATCCTGTTAACCTTGGCACAGACATGTTGAAACCCAGAGAAAAAATAAACTTCTCCTCAATATGTTGTGTCCCTGTGTCAGGAAAGTAATAAATGTAGCACCTCACTTAACTTTGTGTTTTCCACAACCACTTCATCACAAGAGCAAAGAAATGTAGCTACTGCAAAAGCTATATGACCTAGCACCTTGCATGTTTATTACATGGCCTTTTCCAGTAAATGTGTGTTAGCTCTTAATTTAAGAAATTTGTTCAGTATCTCTCATGCTTCTTTGGCTTAAGCTATAAGAACACTACCATGCTCACCAACTCATAATTTTATATCATGTTCCTTAGTTTAGTTTTTCTGTGTCCAGCTTTACAGATTTGGATGATATTAGCATTCATGTCATATATGTATACACACACACACACACACACATATCCTTTTTAGTTTCAACACATTAAATAGATTTAGTAGTTTCAGTCGAACAAACAGCAATGCAGAATTGATATTTGTTCTCTCTAATTTATTTTTCATAGTGCACACAAAGGTGAGGAAGGATTATCATTGGGTGACAATCAGTAAAAGCTTCAGAAATATTTGGAGATATACAGTTTTGGATTTTTATTTTAAACATTTTTGACAGTACATAGTATAATCAAAATGGCAATAAGTATCAGTACCACTTTATTTTATTTCAGTTTTCAATAAATCATCTTAGTTCATTGTATGCAATATCTCTTAAGTATTTATAGAAATTATTTTTGGTAAACTTGTCATAAAAATGACAGTCTTTTATGCATTGAATAATAGGTGAATCAAATTAACCAGTAAAATTTCTACTTAAATCATTTGTAGATAATTGAACTTTAGAATTCATGTCCTTGAAAAAAACCCAATCACATTATTCCTTTTCTATATATTTTATTTACACATTTAGTATTTAACTACAGAAAACAAATTATATCTTCCATTAAATTATGAAGTATAGGAAAAACTAAAATAATCCTTGACACACTTATGATCCTAAAATAAATTTTTGAAGTGTACTGAATGAATGTTCTATATTTTTGCTTAATTTACTGCCATAGATGTGATTCCATTGCCCTGTGAAGGCATGTATACCCTAAATTACATATAATTTTATAAATGTGTGTGTGTGTTGTGTGACTTAAAGAGCAGATTATTTCTTTTGTATGAGGATATAAGGGAAAAGGTAAGCCCTTTCTGTAGCACACTGATGCGGAGTGCCATCTACCATCTTCACACTGTATAAATTGAAGGTTTGACTATACTACACAGGGAGAGGGTGGATAAAGTGTACTCTGATATAATAATATTCACTAGGGCAAAGCCATGCCCTCAAATAATGAGATTTTTATGAGAAAGACACTGACTTAACAGAAATACTATTCCGACTAGCTTGTTTCAAAGTACCTGTTTTTACAATTTGCAAACTGTTTTATGGAGTCTTTTAGTATATTTTTGGCTGAATGATGTTTTCTCTGACAAGTGCTGAATGCTTCTAAGAGATTAGAGTGATTTACTGCAGGAGAGACTGGTGCTTTACTATCCTTAAGAAAGGAAGATGCAGATGTGAATGACCTTAAAGGGCTTTATCCAAATCAGCTTCTTTCCCTCTTCCTTCTCTTTCTTCAACAGCAGGAAAATCAGTCATGTCTACACAAATCTCAGTTCCATTAACCTTTTGGCTACTGCTGAGGCATGCTTGTACCAAGGTCTCTAATATTATATATGTCAAAAATTGGCTGCCATGCTCTTCATGAGATTTTCTTGTGATATTTTGATGATTTCAAATAGTTCAGAGTTTGCGTACCTGGAAATATTCAAGTGCAGCACAATTTTGATTCCTTACATTAATGCCTGAACTCGAGGTTCATTGGAAGGGTGAGGAGGAGCACATACATGCATGCCCAGATGCACAAATATGTACACATTTTACTTTTACTTTCCTTATTTTATGGTTCGTAAAGCTCCCTGGGATTACAGTTTATACAAGATAACAAAGATGTAAGTGGAGACTATTATCACAAAATATATAAATGTACTGTCTCTCATTGAGTCTTGGAAAATAGAAATACAACTATGTCCAACACTCTATGGAGGACTGCAAGTGGGATGAAGCTTCTATTATGAGACTACATAGTTTCTACTCCTTCCTTCTCTTTTTATAAACCTTGTAGTTCAGGGAAGACAGCAATGTGTTTTGTACCATTTTTCTCAAAATCAAGGATATTATCCATATTAATATAATTATTGTAATATTTGAATGAATCCACATTTTCTTAGAAAAATGTTAATAACTTTATATTTGCAACAATATTTATGCATTAGTTGCAGAAATGTGATAACACTAATGTCAATTATTTTTTACAATGGATAAGAAAAATCAACTCTAAAATTTACATGTGCTTAAAATAGAAACCAAAACAGGAGAAATTGTTTCACTTTTTTCCATCCTGGAGATGAAATCCAGGCTCTTACACATGATAGGCAAGCACTGTCTCAGCGAGCTCTGACTCCAGCCCAAAGGTAGCAAATCTGAGAACACTGTAAAGTAGTAGAACTACTTAAAAATTATATTGAAGCTAATAATCCCATTGAACTATCAGACATACTGGGTTATCTGATGTTTGTCAGTCTATTTACAAACGACTGAATTAATTGAAATGAAGGCAAGTAATAAAAATATTTTTATATGCACAAGTATACGTATACAGTACACAATGTCTACGTTCACTGTGAGGAAATGGTACATGTACATGTTTGCTGCACATAATAATCCACTCTTCATGGGGCATTTGTGCCTGTACATAATATCTCTTACTGCTGTTGTTCCCACTGCCCTCCTCTCCCTTAAGCCCTTCTTCTGCTCCCCAAAGTTATTTTCCCATTTTATTCTTCCATTCTCTTTCCTAAATCACATTTTACTCCCCCCCCCATACTTTTCTCATTTGAATGTGTCCTTCCTATTTCCCAGTATTCTCCATTTCTCTCCTTATTTGCTCTTTGGGTTTCTTAGTCAAGAGAAATGATGTGACACTTAAACTTGTGTGTCTGATTTATTTCACTTAAAATTATAGTCTCAAGATATATACATTTACCAACATGTGGCTCAAGCTTATCCTTCTGTATGGCAGAAAAGCGCTGCGTTATTTATAAATATCCCAGTGTCTTTATCATTACTCTGTTGATGGGCATATAGGCTATTGCCAAGATTCAGTTATTCTAAATTTTGCTGCTATAAACACGAGTATGATGCTTTTAATTCTTTTGAAAAGATACCTAAAAGGGAAATGGCTGGATTAAATGAAATTATTACTTTTAGTTTTTTGAGGAATCTTTATATTGATTTTCATGGTGGATGTACTAATTTCCATTCCCACCAACAATGGAGAAGAGCTCTTTTCTCTCTGTCAGCTTGTCAGCATTTGTCAGTGTTTGATTTCTTTATAGTAGTGATTCTTTCTGGAGTGCAATTAGATAAGAGATAGAAGAGGAATATGGACAGGAAAGGATGAAGTAAAATGATCATTATTTGCTGATGACATGATGCTGTATGTAGAAGACCTGAAAAACTGAATCAAAAGACTTCTAGAATTAATACCTAAATTCAGTAGCACAGCAGGATACAAAGTCAGCACTCAAAAATTAACTACTTCTGTGCATGGATAGCAGCACACTTAGAGAGAAATTAAGAAAATGCTTTTCACAGTAACACCACAAAATGAAGTATTTTGGAATTAATGTGTTGAAGAAAGTGAAAGACCTCTACATTGAAAGCACAGAACTCTGAAAAAGGAGATATAAAAAATGGAAATACACCCACATTCTTTTTTTTTTAATTTTTATTTGAAAGAGAGTAAGACAAAAGAGGGCAGTACAGAGCAGATCAGAACAGGACAACATAGGCAACACAGTACTTTACATTAAGACAACTGGACATCAACAGTAGCTAACACCATATCTCTTACTCTGCTATAGTTGAGCATAGTCTCAAATACAATAATATCAAACATAACACAATAGTATAAAGCCATGCATAGAGTGAAAGAATTCCAGGGCTTTCTGAACTGAATAACAGAAAATGATCAATGGGTACTATAATATCTCATTTTCGATTAAACAAAAAAATTTTGTTTAAACTATCACACATATTCAAATTCCAATAAGACACAATGTGATAGATAGAACCAATGGTAGTAGAACAAAAGAAGCATGGTAGGACTTCCAAGAAGGATGATATTAAATCAGCAATAGCTGTCATAATGTTTTGTTTTCTTCAAAACAGCTGTTCATATCATCACGCATGATACAGTCAAACAAAACAGGATAAAACCATTCCAACATATGAGTGAAAACTTTGAAAGACTTCAAAGCTATGAGATGGGGACTCATGCTTACCATAAAGTCTTATATACTCTTATCAACTCGCATACTAGGGAGACTATATGATATTTACCCTTGTGAGTTTGGTTTCTTTTGCTTAAGAGAATGGTCTCAAGTCGTGTCCATTTATTTATAAATATCTCGATGTGATCATTCTTTATAGCTGAGTAGTACTCCATTGTATAAAAATGCCACAACTTTTTTATCCATTCCTCAGTTGATGGGCACTTAGGTTGTTTCCAAGATCTGGCTATTACAAATTGTGCTGCTATAAACATGTACACCCCCATTCTTAAACAGGCAAAACCAATACAGTGAAAACAGCCACACTTTCAAAACTATTGGAAGAGTTAATACAATCACAATCAAAATAACAATAACATCCCTCAAAGAACTAGATAAAATAATCCTATTGTCTGTGTGGAAGCAGAAAAAACCTACAATAGGAAAAGCAGTTCTCGGCAACAAGGTCAAGGCACACAGCATCACAATGCCAGATTTGAAGTTATATTACAAAGCCACAGTGATAAAAATAGCATGGTACTGGCAAACAACAAGAACCACAACAACAACAAGAAAACAGATGTGCATATCAATAGAAAAGAACAGAAGATGCAGAAACAACTCCAAATGCACTCAATTTGTTATCTTTGGCAAAGGGACCAAACACCTTCACTGGAAGAAAGGCAGCTTTTCTAATAAAGGTGCTGGTAAAACTGGCTTTCTACAGGCCAAAAATTGAACCTAGATCCATGTCTCTTACCATGCACTAAACTAAAATATAATAGATCAAAGATCTAAATATTAAATCACCAAACAATCTGCTGGAATATAGAATAACCAAAATGCTTGAAGATATAGCTATAGGCAGACTTTATGAATGAAACTCCAAATGCACAGAAAGTATTACAAAGGCCTAACACCTGGAATCATATCAAATTACAAAGCTTTTACACAGCAAAAGAAGCCACCAACAGAGTGAAGAGACAACCTATGAAATAGGAAAAAATTACCAGCTGCACCTCAGAAAAAGGACTAATATATATCACATAAAGAACTCAAAAATATCAAACCCCCTCAAATTTAAAGACCCAATTAAAAAGTTAGGCATCTTAATAAATAGATAGTTCTCAGACAAAGAAACATGAACATCAAATTAATATATGAAAAAATGTTCAACATAGTCATTTGAGAAATACAAATTAAATTAAAACAAGACCAAAATTCCATCTCATTTCAGAAATGAATACATTTCACTGAATTTTTGGCATTAGAAAATATATCAGTTATGACAAATGTAACTTCTGTAAATATTTGAGTCCAGTATGTGATCTCTTCTCTGTCTTATATTTTTATTCTTTATTTTCATAAGCCTTATCTTTTTATCTGGTATGTTTGCTTATGAATGTTCTCTTGCTTTCACATCAAAATCAAAACTGACTATTGCCTCTAGATCATTATTAATTGCCTCTTCTATTAATCAAAATTGAATCAATATTAATATAATTGTGAACTTTTCCACTGTACTCCCTAATGATATACTTTTCAATATTAAAATTTTATTGAGGGCCAGAGATAGAGCTCAGTAGCACAGTGCTAGCATGGCAAGCACAAAGTCGTGAGTTGAATCCCCAGTACAAAAAATATATCATTGGAACTATTTTCTTCATGATCATCAATTATTTCTTTAAAATAATATGAAATTTTTTAGTTATATTATTTACTTGTGTTTTCTTCTCATCATGTAGTCATCTACAAGAGTTAGTTAGGGCCTAGGATTTAGCTCAGCAGCATAAGCACTTGCCTGACAAGTGTGAGATTGTGAGTTCAATCCCCAGTACCAAAAGAACACAAAACAAGCAAAGAAAGAAAACCACAGTTGGTTAGGTGACACCTGATCATGACTTGTATCTCCAAAATTGATGTCTTTGTCATTGTACTAGTTTGATAACTATGATTTTTCTTTCCATTCATTGTAATGAAGTCTGATTTCTCTGAGACCTGCATCCAAGGATGCACAACTGTAAATATTAACAAATCATTTTTTCTGTACATTTCATGATATCCTGTTACTTTATGTCACATGTATGCAAATATATCTCTGCTCCTTGTTATCTGAGCCAGGTCATACAAAGGATACATGCAGTGCTGGGGGTTTAGCTCAGTGGCCCAAGAGCCTGCCTGGCAAGCACAAGGTCATGAGTTTGATATCTAGTACAAAAAAAAAAAAGATATATGCAGTGGGTTAGGTCATAAGAGACTGATGTTTTGTTGCTCTTAAGAAAGAAAAATGCATATGTGAAATAAATTAAGTTCTTTTTTCCTAAGAAAGGTTTTTTTTCTTTCTTAGAAGAAATACTAGACACAACAGTGTCTAGTAAAGTGGGGGAAATAATGCCCCACTATTACCTCAAATATAAAGTTTTCTAAATATAATACATTGTCATTTTTGCTCTCTACATTAATGGTTCTGGGCTTTTCCTAGTGACTCTACCTTTAAACTTGCAAACACTTTTGGCTCCCCTTTATTTCCATCATATCCAAAAATTATGTAATTGAAATGCAGTTTACCATGTGTATTAGTTGCTGGGACAAAATACCCAACACCCATAAGTGAAGAAAGGAATAGTTTATTTAGCTCACAATTTGTGGAGGTTTCAGTCCATAATCAGCCTGTTCCAAGGCAGAGTGATTGGCAGACAGGCATTACGGAAGAGAACTATTTCCCAGCGGGAAAAGGTAGCAACGTAAGCAAGGAGAGAAGACAATTCTCTTTCTGTCATTCACATTGTATCCAGGCTGACAGGATTTGGATGGAGACAAGCTAATTAGTAGATTAATGTAGTAATCACCTACCCTTAATCCCAGTACTTTTAATCCTAGCCTTGCACTCTGAATCTCTTAATCACTTCAGATTCAGTCATTTCTAAAAAAGTGCCATCTGTACCATATAAGGTTTTAGGGGGTCATTCCCACACAAACCGTAATATCATGTAATATACTACATCAGGGAAAATTGAAGGAAAATAAGTTTTACTTATTGAATTTTCATAAACAAAACAAGGGAATATTCAATGAAGAACAAATGTATTCTGCAAACCCTAAACCATTTAATTTCTAACCCTTTGCTGGTCCCTACTGTGCAGTCATGAATTTTAAACAATAAATTAATCTTCAAAAGAATTTCTTGCTCAAATATTCTTATAATTACTGTTTCTTATTTTTTCATTCCTTTGGTAGAATCTGAGTTTCGTTTCATATTACTTTGATTTTTTTCTGCAGGATTTCCTTCATTATTTCTGTCCTGCGTATTTGCTGGCGTCAGTTTCTTTGAGTTCTTTCAGATTTTGTATACCTCAGATAGTCTGTATTATCCCCTTATTTCAAAAGGTATTTTCTCTAGCCATAGAATTATAGACTGATAGCAAATTTATCATCTTTCTAAAATGATGGTCCTTTCTGTCTTTATTATTTTCAAGAAAAGTATCTGCCAACATTCATACACTTTTTCATCTGTGCATACTGATTTTCCTTAGCTGTTTACAGAACGCCCTTTATATCACATATTTGCAGAAATTTGGTGGTTATTTGGTGATGTTTTCTATTCCATGGAATAATTTTTGCTTGATTTGGGTATGTATAACTAATTTCAATTTTGCAAGATTTCTGTCAGCTATTTTTCCAATATATGTCCCACTATTGACGTTATTTGAGGAATTCCAATTGCACCTGTATTAGACTGGTAATATTCTGGCACCCCTTCACTAATGCTCTGAATTTATCATATTTCTTAGTTTTCTAGTTACTATGCTTTGTCATAATCTACTTGCATTCTGCATTGGATACTTTTTGCTACTTTAATCATTAAACATTCCCGCTACCAAAAAATCTTCATTTTCTTCTCACATAGTCTTCATATCTGTCATAGTAGTCCTTACCTTAAGATGAATTTTTCATATTTCATTCATAGCTTTAATTTACCAATATATTTTTTTCTTTATAAGACAGAGTTTTTGAAGACAGGGTTTTGCTATATGGTAAGGGATGACCTTAAATTTTCAATGTAGCCCCGGCTGTTAGGCTCAAACTTTAAGCAGTCTTTTGCCTCAGCCTCTCAATCACCGGGATTACAGGTACGCACCATCACACATGGCTTCGTGTCTCTGAATTCTGTGCTTGTGTTTTTTCTTAGCTTTGTATGCCTGTAAAATTCATTTGTGTTTATTTTAATGTCTTTCCATGTTCATTCTAACAGATTTGTCACTGATAATTTTGCCTGATTCATTTTACTCTTATCATATGTTGCATTTGCTTTTTCTGCTTCTTTTCAGACCTGGCTGCTTTTGATTCTCTAACAAGTATTAAAAATTTTACCTAGTTGGTCATAGTTTTTTATTCATACATAAGATTTTTCTGTGTTCACATAAAAATTATTTAGCTTTCTTTGTGAGTTTTTTATTCATACATAAGATTTTTCTGTGTTCACATAAAAATTATTTAGCTTTCTTTGTGAGTTTTTTATTCATACATAAGATTTTTCTGTGTTCACATAAAAATTATTTAGCTTTCTTTGTGACTGACTGAAATTAGAAGTGTTGTGACACTTTTCTTACTGAACTCCTTGTGTTGCCAGCAAGACAGAGGAAAGCTTTCAGAGTTCAGTTGTCCGATTGCTGAGGGACAGTGTTTTGGAGTAGGATGTAAAGTTTACGCAAGCATCACACAAATGAATTTTAGAGGCACACAAAGCTGAGAAAAAACACAAGCACAGAATTCAGAGACATGAAGCCATGTGTGATGGTGCATACCTGCTGGCCCTCCTGCCCTGGATACTTTCTTTCCACTCATTAGTTGTTCCCCCTGTGCCCATAGGTAAGGCCTGAGTGAGGCAACTGGAACACGGTGGTGTCCAAATTGTCACTGGATTAGTCCAGTGATGAGTTCATAGCTGTCGGTGAGGCTGGGAGATGGAGCCTGGTGGAGGTGACCCCTGGCGGCATGGCTGGGAAGGGGCCCTCTTCCTAGGTCCTCCCTTGGTCTCCCTCCCTGCTTCCTGCCACCATGCCAGGAACTGTTTTGCCATGCCTCTGTGGTTTTGGATCAGTAAGCTATGGACTAAACATCTATAAACTGTAAGCCAAAATAAATCTTTCTTTCTTTAAATTGTTATTATCAATACTTTAAGTCAAGTATTGGGTCCATGAAATGATAAAGAAACTAAGACAATTTTTACATGCTTTTTAAAGGGTTTTAGAATTTGCAGATTTCAATAACTTTATTGTAAGTATTAATTATCCTTTGAATTTACTAGTTTTTCCCCTAAAATATTATATATCTTAAGCCTGTTAGAAAGAGATTCAGTATTCTCTTTCTCTACCTACATGTCTTCTTCTAATCTTCTACCCAGATCTGACTGTTAATACTATTTGCACAATGCCCTAGAGTGGCGAGAAAGAGCCATATGGAAAGGTTTTAATATTAATCCAGAAGAGGAAGCCACACTTACCCTTCTATCAGTATCTAACAATTTTATTTGTTCTAATATTTTCTCTAAATTCTCATCCTTTCCATTTTCAGTTGAGTCTTGATAAATAGAAGCTAAGCCACCTTAGGATCTCAATGATAGATGACTCTACAGAGATTTTTTTTTAGAGATAAAAAGCAAAACAGAAAAAAAGGTAGAAATAATACAGACTTTTAAAAAATGACAATAAGAAATCAGTAGTTGATAAATTACATATTGTAACGTGAACAACTATCGAGATGTTTTATCATTAGTTTTTTTCTAGATATATCTCTCATGCATACTAGCAACATTATATTAATGGGTTTTAAATAATTAAAATTCAACCTAAAGATTGTCTTAGTCTGAACAAAAATAATTTCACAGTATGGCGGAAATTACATGCTCACTTTTCTCTGCTTTTTTTTATTCATCCATTTATTCCACAAATATTTTTGAGCATCTACTCAGCCAGAAAGGCAACAGATGTTGAAGATATGAGATGACTTTTAACAAATAGATTTTGATTTCACATCTTTTTCTCCACTGAAGTAAAGGGTAGGAGATAATTTCTTGGGGAAGCACGAAACGTTAATATCAGATCATTCAACAGGCCTTTGGAATGAATTCTAAGGTACTGGTGGTGCTGCTGAAGAACTTACTGAGGAAATGGTCATTTTTATAGCAGTATAACATTTTTCTGAAACAAAAAGCAAATATTATTTTTGCCACTGCTGAATAACTGTGAGTCCACATTTTCTGGAGGATAAGAGATGATACAAAATGTTCAGCCTCTCAAAGTCCAGACTGCAAATGAATGAATGAATAAATTAATTAACCATACTCATTCATATCCTCAAATATCAGAATGGGGACTTGCCCATGTTAGGGGCTCAAAATCATATATAATTAATGGTTGAACAGCATGAATTTTCCAAGAGATGTGTCTAATAAAATATATAATAGGAATTATTATTGTTTGAGAATGTAGATGAAATATAACATCAGTCAACTAAGCACAGGGGCTGCTATGTTAACTGTAACTGATCCATATCTATTGAAAAAATAAACCTTAAAATTTTTCTGGACATCCAACTAGACAGGCAGTGAGTGAGTATGATGAAACAGAAATTTACATAAACACAACTGCCCAACTACTGACCAGGGACAGGACTTAGAAACTTAGAAGAATAATTATGGGACTTAAAGGTTACATGAATCCATCAAGGCAGCACGATCTTGTATACAGCAAGGAGGTAGACACATGAAAAAATATTAAGTCCAGGTAGTTTGTAAAATCTGCCTACTTTACAAAGATATCTCCTTATAAAGAAATGCATTTGGATATATTTATTAATTAGTTACTGCAATCACCTTGTTCATAGCAAAACTTTTTTTGCTACTATCATATTTACAAGATAAATTAATTCAAATAATAGTCACATTACTGTTGGTTATGCTCACCACCAGAGGGTCCAGTTAACAAAAGGCTATGATGGATATTACTGCAACCATTGGTTGAAAATAAATCAATGTAAGTCCAGGGATCTAAAATAAGCAGGGGAAATATGAAAGTAAAGATACAAAAAGAAAAGAAAATCTTACTTATAGTAAGAAGCAAAGAACTTTAGGGAAAAATTACAGATATGGCCAGAACTGGTACTGCTTCAACTATCAAGTAACATGGCGTAGACTCCAGACAGCACCATTCACAGACATATTTCCAGGAATCCTCCAGGATGGCAACTTCTAAATTTATTCAGCTCAATTTCCACTTTATATACAGTAGCACTTTGAAAGTATTCATCATGCTTTAATAGTTATTTACTACTTACAGTTATGTTAGGTGTATTATAGGATACATGTATGAAGATTATATTTTCATATATATTGTTATATGTCCAGTAACTAACATAGGAAAAATACAGAAAAAGGTGAACACAGAATTGTTGAATCAGTGATAGTATGAATGAAAGCTCCCAGAATTTCCTTTTTCTTCTTATTCCATCAGTAGTTAAACAAGAGCACTATGCTAATCATATGTTGGTAGTTAATAAATGCAATGGAAGCTAAAAGAGTGTAATGCAACTGTAAGAGGAATATGCTCAATATTGTTACTTGGGTTTGAAGCCTGGAAGTTGTATATTCACACATTTGAAAAATTTTTGATTCTTCAACAAATGAGTTTCAAATACAATAATAAGATGTGCTTATTATTCTGAGAGAAAACTAGCATCATTCCAGAAATTCTGTGTACAACTTTAAAGCTCCTAAGAATCTGTATTATAATTTGATCCTGATACTGTTGTATTTACCAAAACTTCTACTGTATAATGTGAAGCATGCCAACGACTAATGAAATCTACTAGACACAAATAGGACCTTTTCCTACTTAGTAACTATCTATTGTGAAAATTATGAGTCTGGGAGCATATGTGCATGTCTAAAATTTGTCAAGATATGTGATCTATTTTCTTTGAAATAGCTTAATGGAAATACATACGTTTAAGAAAAGTTAGATAGTAAGTTAAGCTTCTCTTTGGTAAGATTGGCAGTTGAACTTTCATCATTAAATATAGCACAGAGCGCAGAACATGAAAGGGTAAGAAATGTTCTTGTGTATAGATGACCACACTGATTGAAGTGCATTCATGTGAGAAAACATTCTTCATTTTGGAAATGATTCATTTCTAAATGAAGATTTCACACTTCATAAAAAGATAATGTGTGCTTTAAATATATAACACATAACCAACAGGCCAGCCAATATTTTATAGTTATTCATTTGCCAAAAGGTAAAATTGTAATATTACAAGATTTAAAACACAACTATATGCAATTTACCTTGTCTTGTCATTAAGTAACTTATCTACACATAACTAATTATTAAGTCATTGAATCGTAATCATTCTGACCCAGCTTTTATGACTAAAAGTCTTTGAAACATTGTATAATTTAAAATGGTCAATGTTATGTTATTCTGTATTGTTTTCAGTTATTTTATAATATCACTAACTAGCAACAAGAGTATTCATATTCACTACATAATGTAAACCTCATTCCTCCTTCAGCTCACTATTTGATATGATATAATGAAGTGAGTTCGTTTGCTTTCTTGGAGTCATCTGCAGAGGCATCCTAATGAGAGAATCACTTCCCTGACAGATTTTCACATCGCTTTCAAAATACCTTTTAATTGTCAAATGTATTTAAACATATGCATGCCTTAATTTCTTATCCAAGAAATAAACACTTCCAATTAATAGATTAATGCAAAATTACTGTGAGCAGTTCAGCAAGTAAAATTCCATTACACTCCTTAAGTGTTAATCAATTAGTCATTTCACTAGCTGTAGGTCATAAGATTGGAGTGCCCCAAGGAATTCACTCTCTAATCTTTTTAGAACCCAAATATGCTTATTAATTCAGCTTGCTGACATGTGCCACATCAGTGGCTCATTTTACCTTTTCCTTCTCAGTCTCACTCGAATCCTCCGCCTATACCCTTTGGGCAGGTGCAAAAGCCCAATTCTACACATCCCCTTGTGACATGAGATTAAGTGTGCTTCTGACTGTGGGCATGAGCTGTATACTAAATGTTGTGCCTATCAAGCTTTTACATGTTTTCATTTTGAAATTTCCATTTAAATGCAAATTCTGCCATTTAAATAGAGTCCTCATGTTCTTTATTACACCATAATTACTATTTCCCATCTTCTGTGGACTGACTGCAGGAAAGGCCACAGGTCATTTTCTTTGCTTTCTAAATGTGCGATTGAAATCAAGAAGTCGTCATTGCTGGTGTTTCTCAGTGACACCCATTTGTTAAAGGAAGCCTGAGGGACTGGTTCAGACAGTGCCCCAAAACCTGTCTTGTCCTGTGATTTACAGGAACAAGAACAAACAAAGCCCACAGCTACCATTTCTTCAGGACTGTGTAAATTAAATAGTTTAGCCAGGATTTGGCACAAATAAATAGCAGTTGAAATTCTGCCCTCATTTTGAAAACAGCCACATGCCAAGTGACACAATTCGATTCCAATGTCAAGGGACAAACAAGAAATAAAGATATGTTTACGTATTTTCTGCCCTTATTGAATAAAATGCAAACAATAATGACCCAAAGTGAAGAAAAATATGTTAGCACTAATATTTTCAAGTATCGAAAATGTTAGTTCACATATTGTCACTAATATAAAGTGTAAAAATAAAACGTGAGCATGAAAAACCTTATACTTTATTAATATAAATGAAGTTAGTACTAGTAATTTTAGTTTATTAATCCATGAATTATATAGATTGACTGAAAAATTCATCAGTTATAATGATCTAAATGTCTAATTCCTAACATTTGATGAAACCTTAAAACTATATATTTTACATGCATTTTGTGGTACTTTTTAAAAGGGGAATCTTGAAGGTTTTGGTTGAGAATTTTTTCTGTCAAGTGCTGAGTAGCAACCAAAAAAAGAAAAGAAGATGTTTTATAGAAAATTTGTTTGTAAAATGCTTGTTACATTTACTCAAATCTATGCTTTCAGAGATTGTGTCTTGTGGTGGAAATAACATAGATATTTGAAAAGAAAATTATAGGATTCAAACAAGATCACAATTACCAATTGTTACCCCTGTGCAAGATATTCAATCTGTCTCTGAAACTGGAATCTATAAGCATAACGTATCTCAGAGGATAGCACATAAGAAACTGAGAGAGGAGAGAGAGAGAGAGAGAGAGAGAGAGAGAGAGAGAGAGATTTCTTTTCAGTTATAAAAACATTTAGTAGAAGACAGATAACTTCCACAGACACCAAAAAACTCCATGCACTTATTTTAACTTATTGTGAATATGAATTACTATTTGAATACAAGAAAAAAGAGCCATAATTAACCTCACAACTCTTGATGCCTAAACTTCTCTATTAAGAGTAAGATATTTGTAACTCAGTTCACCAGCTTACATACCTTAAGACCCTACATGAATAGGTATCCCAAAACTGAAGGAGTCAAACACAGCCATGAACACACAACACAAGCTTGATTTGAGTCTTGTCATTCTTCACAGTATTCTTTCAAGTATACGGAATCTCCTACTAGAAATTTATTATATGTCTTCTTGTTTGCTCTCACCTTGGCACCTTCTAAGCTTGTCTCTAAAATAGGGGCAAATCAGACTTCATTTTCTAAATGGAATTTTAGTATCACACTTTTAGAAAAATGGGAAATAAACTTAAGTGTTACAAAACTCTGATTTTGGTAATCACCAGTCCAATGAAGAACATGTCAAAGTTGCTTTCTGTCTACTATATTATTTACTCTCAATTGTTTTCTGAAATTATTTCCTGTATCAATATTGAGGTAGTTGTTCTCAAAATGTACCAGTGATCATTCCACCCTTTACAAACTTTCTTCCTGCTAATATATTAAAATTTGGAATATATAATATATAAATGGATATAAAATATATAATATATGTATGCATTTAAAATTTAAAACATTCTTTACTGTGTAGCAATTTAATAATTGGTATACTTTTAGAGTCATTAAAATAGTAAATTAGCTCTTTAGCCCAGAACAAAGGGTCAAATAACCTAGGCTCCTTATAATTGAATATCAGTCTGATCACATTTATAGAGCCAATAAGGCTGCAAATGTCAGACCCCATTGGGTACCTTTTGGTAAAACATATAATAATATTCACTGTTCAGAAACACTGTACAAGTTGACAGCATTATTCTAATTGAATGACTTAAATACCATTTGAAATATTATTTGTGATTAGTGACTCCAGGTTTCAATTTTGCTTCCCAAGCTGTTCATTAAATTTCCTGTTTACAATTGTTTTCAGGAAGGCTTTTCACTTCTTATGTTCATTTCCAGAAAGTGATAACATGGCCAAACATGTAAGTCTAGTAGGAAAAAGATAAACATTAAGCTTTATGTGTTGGATTTATCTTTACGTTTATTCTGTTTTCCAGAAAACAATATTTGAACTCCATAAATTGTTTCAGAATGAATCTCAGCAGAACTGAATTGCTTTTGTCAAGGTATTAACAATATCAATAATTAAATCTTCCTCCTCTTCCCATTTCTGGTGTGGGCTACATTATGACATTTTTAGTTTCCAGTAATTTACCTGACTATTACCTAACTTATTTGAACTTCAAAAATGTAGAACAATTGTAGAAGTCTCAGGTTATAGCCACTAGAATTTCATTCATTCATTTATTCTTTCCTTCACCACCAATAAACTTGAGAGAGAGCTCATCTAAATCTATAGAGCTGGAGTAGACACATTAGCAAATCAGATAATTCT
Source organism: Dolichotis patagonum (assembly GCA_004027295.1). NCBI lineage: Eukaryota > Metazoa > Chordata > Mammalia > Rodentia > Caviidae > Dolichotis > Dolichotis patagonum. Next base: position 57,307 of record PVJX010010040.1, read on the forward strand.
CTATTCTCATAAGTTCTTAAATTTAGTAAGGCAAAGCAAACACATGGAATATATTTCCAAATAAATGTTTTGGATGGTTGCAGCAAAATAAAGCACTAAAATGAAATAGTCTGGTGCAAGTACAGTATGTAAGACATTACTATCTAGAGATGACTTCTACTCAGACATCACATTGGAGAAGAGATCAGAATAAAATGAGCAAGGGTCTTTGCAAGTATTTGAAAGACAGACTGTCCCTGGTTAAAAAAAAAAAAAAAAAAGCAGAGGAAAGGCCCTGGACAGGAACAATCTGTAATACTCCAAACAAAAACTGTTCTCTGGAGGGGGGACAGTGAGCAAAGGAGAAGAATGATTACCAAAGAAGAAGGCAGAGGGGCTCAGAGGGTTGTGTCAGGAGGGCCTTTCAAATTCAAAGCAAGTTCTTTAAATTTTGGTTTCTGCAAAGAAAATGTTTTCTTTTCTTTTTTTTTTTTATTATTTGAAAGAGGATAAAACAAAAGGGGGCAGTACAGAGCAGATCAGAACAGGACAACATAGGCAACACAGTACTTTACTTTAAGACAACTGCACATCAACAGTTGCTAACACCATATATCTTACTCTGCTATAGTTGAGCATAGTTTCAAATACAATAATATCAAGCATAACACAATAGTATAAAGCCATGCATAGAATGAAAGAATTATGGGGCTTTCTGAACCAAATAACAGAAAATGATCAATGGGTACTATAATATCTCATTTTCGATAAAAAAAAATTTTTGTCTAAACTATTACACATATTCAAATTCCAATAAGACACAATGTGATAGACAGAAACAATGGTAGTAGAACAAAAGAAGCATGGTAGGACTTCTAATAAGGATGATATTAAATCAGCAACAGCTGTCATAATGTTTTGTTTTCTTCAAAACAGCTGTTCATATCATCACGCATGATATAGGCAAACAAAACAGGATAAAACCATTCCAACTGATGAATGAAAACATTGAAAGACTTCAAAGCTATGAGATGGAGGCTCATGCTTACCATAAAGTCTTATATACTCTTATCAAATCTCATACTAGGGAGATTATGTGGTATTTACCCTTGTGAGTTTGGTTTATTTTGCTTAAGAGAATGGTCTCAAGTCATGTCCATTTATTTATAAATATCTCGATGTGATCATTCTTTATAGCTGAGTAGTACTCCATTGTATAAAAATGCCACAACTTTTTTATCCATTCCTCAGTTGATGGGCACTTAGGTTGTTTCCAAGATCTGGCTATTACAAATT